>BGPT01002774.1:1481-47273 GCA_003297045.1 Symbiodinium sp. clade C Y103 | reverse complement strand
TGCCACACAAAACGAAGGTCCATGTCACCAAGTGCCACGCCTGCCACACAGAATGATGCGGCGCCCGCGGCAACCAAGCGCGTCACCAGACCCAGCTGAATGCCGTAAGTGCCACGCCTGCCACACAAAACGAAGCTCCATGTCACCCAGTGCCACGCCTGCCACACAGAATGATGCGGCGCCCGCGGCAACCAAGCGCGTCACCAGACCCGCTGAGTACCATAAGTGCCACGCCTGCCACACAAAACGAAGGTCCATGTCACCAAGGGCCACGCCTGCCGCCTGCCACACAGAATGATGCGGCGCCCGCAGCAACCAAGCGCGTCACCAGACAGCTGAGTGCCGTAAGCGCCATGCCTGCCACACAAAACGAAGGTCCATGTCACCAAGTGCCACACCTGCCACACAGAATGATGCGGCGCCCGCGGCAACCAAGCGCGTCACCAGACCCAGCTGAGTGCCGTAAGTGCCACGCCTGCCACACAAAGTGAAAGTCGATGTCGCCAAGTGCCACGCCTGCCACACAGAATGATGCGGCGCCCGCGGCAACCAAGCGCGTCACCAGACCCAGCTAAGCGCCGTAAGTGCCACGCCTGCCACACAAAGTGAAGGTCCATGTCATCACCCAGTGCCACACCTGCCACACAAAACGAAGGTCCATGTCACCAAGTGCCACGCCTGCCACACAGAATGATGCGGCGCCCGCGGCAACCAAGCGCGTCACCAGACCCAGCTGAGTGCCGTAAGTGCCACGCCTGCCACACAAAACAACGGTGCATGTCACCAAGTGCCACGCCTGCCACACAGAATGATGCGGCGCCCGCGGCAAACAAGCGCGTCACCAGACCCAGCTGAGCGCCGTAAGTGCCACGCCTGCCACACAAAACGACGGTCCATGTCACCCAGTGCCACGCCTGCCACACAGAATGACGCGGCGCCCGCGGCAACCAAGCGCGTCACCAGACCCAGCTGAGGGCCGTAAGTGCCACGCCTGCCACACAAAACGACGGTCCATGTCACCAAGTGCCACGCCTGCCACACAGAATGATGCGGCGCCCGCGGCAACCAAGCGCGTCACCAGACCCAGCTGAGTGCCGTAAGTGCCACNCCAAGTGCCACGCCTGCCACACAGAATGATGCGGCGCCCGCGGCAACCAAGCGCGTCACCAGACCCAGCTGAGTGCCGTAAGTGCCACGCCTGCCACACGACACAAAACGACGGTCCATGTCACCCAGTGCCACGCCTGCCACACAGAATGATGCGGCGCCCGCGGCAACCAAGTGCCACGCCTGCCACACAAAACGAAGCTCCATGTCACCAAGTGCCACGCCTGCCACACAGAATGAAGCGTAAGTGCCACGCCTGCCACACAAAACGAAGCTCCATGTCACCAAGGGCCACGCCTGCCACACAGAATGAAGCCGCTTGCCACACAAAACGAATCTCCATGTCACCAAGTTGTGTGTGAGTAAGTTGTGAGTTGTGTGTGAGTAAGTTGTGTGTTGTAGTTGTGTGTTGGCAAGTTGTGTGTGTGTGTGTGTGTGTGTGTGTTGGCAAGTTGTGTGTGATGTGGGTGTGTGTTGTCAAGTTGTATTATGTGACAAGTTGTGTGTTGTCAAGTTGTGTGTTGACAAGTTGTGTGTGTGGGCAAGTTGTGTGTTGGCAAGTTGTGTGTGGGCAAGTTGTGTGTGAGTAAGTTGTGTGTGTGTGTGTTGTCAAGTTGTGTGTTGGCAAGTTGTGTGTGGGCAAGTTGTGTGTGAGTAAGTTGTGTGTGTGTGTTGTCAAGTTGTGTGTGGGCAAGTTGTGTGTTGGCAAGTTGTGTGTTGGCAAGTTGTGTGTGGGCAAGTTGTGTGCGAGTAAGTTGTGTGTTGTCAAGTTGTGTGTGGGCAAGTTGTGTGTGAGTAAGTTGTGTGTGGTCAAGTTGTGTGTGGGCAAGTTGTGTGTGTGGGCAAGTTGTGTGTGAGTAAGTTGTGTGTGGTCAAGTTGTGTGTGGGCAAGTTGTGTGTGAGTAAGTTGTGTGTGTGTGTTGTCAAGTTGTGTGTTGACAAGTTGTGTGTGGGCAAGTTGTGTGTGAGTAAGTTGTGTGTGGTCAAGTTGCGTGTTGGCAAGTTGGGGGCGGAGGCGGCGGAAGTGGAGGAGGAGGCGGACGGGCGACGGGCGCACAACAAAAAACAACAACCCCACACAAAGATGTGGGGAAAAAAGAACCCCACACAAAGATGCGGGGAACAACAGACTGGAATGCAACTGCTGCGGCTTTGAGACACAAGTTAGCAGAGTATTGGGGCGAGTTTTGCCCAACCTTGTCTGAACAAGATAATTGGCGAGGATTTGAATGCTAGAGTTGTGCGCGCACGCTCCTCCGAAACGGCTCCAATTTGGAGGGTGTTATGTTGGAAGAACCTCGTGGGAAACTGGGCTCAAACTTATCTGAACAAGACAGTGACGAGCAGGGATAACATTGTTCCAGCTTTGAGTTTTTGCAGGTGCATTTTTCAAGTCGCAATTGGGTGACGGGGGGGTTTGATTCCCCCTGGTCTGTGGTTTCATTTAGGGGGGACACTTGAAGGCGCAAAAGCGTTTCGAACGTCAGGTGTTTTTAGACTTCGGCATATGCTTGGCGCCGCAGTCGCATGCTCTTCTTGGACGCTCATCCCGCCAGATGCCTCCGCACCCGCCGCTTTAGCAAGCGTAGATTGCGAACCTGCGGAGCCGCAAAACTAAACATTAGAAAAAGGTAGTGTTTCGCGACTTCTCCAATTCTTCACGCGCTTATATCTTCTTTCTATTTACTATCTCTTCCCTGATTCTTCCCAAGACTGTTGCTGCATCTGTCCATCGGTCGGAAGTTTGACTTCTAAATTACGTAGGTCAAACGTATTTCATCGTATTTCTACCAAATTGTATTGCCCCAATTTGCGTTGATTGGCCTGGCGGTTGTCTTTGCGTGCTTTGGTCCGCGTACGGAGGCCTGTGGTAGGCCGTACGTTCTACGCGTTCTGCGTGGCAGGAGCGATGCTGGGTGGCTCCCAGCTTTTGTCGATTCTTTTTGCCTGGCAGGCGTGGGTTTTTGTTGGCTGATCCGTGCGCAGGGATGCGCGGAGTCATGGTGCAGGGGGTTGGGCTGGGGCTGCTTGGTGGCTGCGGGGCAGCGCGTCACCTCTTAAATGCAAATTCCTCGCTTGAGTCCTCCGATATGGGTGCTGCATTTTTTGTTGGAAACTTTTGCGTGAAGATGTTTCTGTTTCTGCGTTGAGCTCCTCTTCGCGCAAAATATTATTGACACATGGGCGAGGCGTGAAACTGTGACGCGTTTTGTCTTGGACTCCAGGACTTGTACGAAATATTGGTCGAGCCAAGGCCTCAAGCAGGCAATGCCGTTGAAGAAGCGGCTTGCCCGGGTTTGCGCGTTCGTTCGCTGATGATCCCTGACACTGATCCATGCACTGTAGGGCCGTGTTTTCTTCGAAAATATGCTGTGACGAGGTCAGTTGGTTCTGGGAGTTTCGGGGTCGTGCGACGGAGCCGACACAGAGGTTCGCGAGAGCTGGGCGTGAGCCAGCCCGAGCTGTTGAATCATGTTGTCGTGCGGTCATTGAAGCCGGTCACCTAACCACTATATATTGAAACATTTGAAACTATGTCTTGGAACCTTGGTTCAAGATAGAGCAATTTGGGCCTTGCTTTGACTGACCCCAGACATTTCTGTGAGGCTCCGGGAAGGAGTGTGTCATCAAAAGCGTCGGGAAAGAAGCTGCCGGTGAAAGGCGCGCCTTGCTTTCCTAGCTGATTTTAGCTGCCTCCTTGGAGCCATGCCAGGTTGCTCACGTTTGCAATGAATAATTACAGAGATCACATATATATATATATAATATATATATATATATTATCTCTCTCTCTGTGTCTGTGTACTAGCTGAAAGAAGTTTAGAAGTCAAACTTCCGACAATATGGACAGATGGAAAAGCCAAGATGGGAAGAGCCAGAGAAGAGAGAAGCTCCGACAGGGCGAAAGTCAGAAGGAAGAAGATCAGACAGGAGAAAGTCAGAAGAGAGAAGATCCAGGTGTGCGAAAAGGTCGGAAAGTCGCGAAGCACTGTATTTTTCCAGTGTTTTGTGGCTCCGGAGGGTCGAAAAGTATAGGCTCGCAAAAGCGGCGGGTGCGGAGCCATCTGGGGAGATGAGAGATGAAAAATTGCACGCCGTTGTGGCGCGAAGCACATTTGGAAGTAAGAAGTGTTAAAAACTGACGGTCTCGGTGCATTTTTTGAAGTTGAGATGTCACAAAAGTGCACGCCCTTGTGGCGCGAAGCACATTTGGAAGTACAACTTGTCAAAACACACCATGTTCGGAGCATTTTTGAAGGTTGAAATGTGGAAAAAGTGCACGCCGTTACATTTTGAAGTGAAAAGCGCTAAAAACTGTCAGCCTCGGTGCATTTTTGAAAGCTGAGATGTCGAAAAAGTGCACGGCGTTGTGGCGCGAAGGACATGTGGAAGTCAAAATGCTAAAAACAATTCAGTGTCGGACCGTTTTTGGAAGTTGAGATGCCGAAAAAGTGCACGCCGTTGTGGCGCGAAGCACATTTGGAAGTCAAAGGCGGTAAAAACTGAGCGGTTCGGACCACTTATGAAGTTTACCAGTACAACTACAACTACAACTACGACTAGACTACCACTACCACTACAACTAAACTACCGCTACAACTGCCACTACAACTACATTAGAACTACAGCTACAACTACAACGACCACCACAACTACTACAACTACAACTACATTAGAGCTACAACAACAACTACAACTACGACCATTACAGCTACAACAACATACAACAACAACTACAACTACCACTACAACTACAACTACCACTACGACTACCACTACCACTACCACCACAACATACAACAACATACAACAACTACAACACTACAACACTACAACACTACCACACTACAACTCTACAACTACAAAACCACAACTACACTACAACTTCAACTAACACCACAACCAACCACAACTACACTACCACCACAACTACAACTACCAATACAAGTACCTCTACCACTACAACTACAACTGCCGCTACCACAACAACTACCACTCGTGCTCCCACTCCCACTCTCACTACAACTACAACAACTACAGCAACAACGGCAACTTCAACTGCATGACCCACACTACAACAACTACAACAACCACAACTACATCCACAACTACAACTACAGCGGCAACTACATCTACAACTACAACCGCAACTACATCTGCAACTACAACTACAACCACAACTACAACTACAACCACAAGTACATCTACAACTACATCGACAGCGACATCTACAACCACAACTACATCTACAACTACATCTACAACTACATCTACCACGACTACAGCTACAACCGCAATAACCACTACAACCACAACTACGACAACATTACAACTACACTGCGCTGTCTCCAACCACTTGTCGGTCCATCAGCGGGGTCGCTCTGCCATCCCTGATTCACAACGACCAACTTCTCCTATAGGTTTCCTATTTTTGAAACTTCCGCCACCGCCTTGTGTGGTACTACTGGTATACATATTATTTAAACATGCGTGTATTTCTCCCTTGACTTGACCTTAGGAAATCAGTGATGCAGGCGTCACGGAACAGGCGTGTCCCTAACAATCCTAAAGGAACATTGGCTACGCTTTAGGCACAAAATGTGGGCGCGCAGCTTTCTAGCAACCCTACGGCTTTGATTTTCAGATGCTTTTTGATATTGGTGCTTGATTTGGATACGCTGGGTATTTTGATTTTTGAGAGTCGGTAGATTTGTACCTGGAGGGCGGCGTCAATTTTCTACAACTAAATAACGCTTCAGAGAATTAATTTGATTTCCCAGGGGTCTCCAGGCCTCCCCGGAGATACCCCAGCACCCAAGCGACCCACAACTCCCCTGCAACCACGACGATCTCCACCTGGGCCACGAATCGGAGTCATGGGGTGCTAACAAGATTTGTTTGTTTGTGTGTGTGTGCGTGTATTGTTGATTCTTCATTTGCTTCTGCGCATTCTGGAAATCTCTTTGTGCATGTCGCGCATTTTGTAAAGTTTGAAGCTTGTTTTTTGCTGGAAACCTTGGTTATGTGCAAGTTCCACCTTGCAAATTCTGCATGGGCTCTTCAATGGGATCAGAGGGCGAAACCAAAGCGGGGAAAGGAGAAAGTGACATGGAACTAAGATAGCGGTCAAGATACAAAATCCAAACCAAAAGATGAAGAACAATAACCAACAGATTTAGCTTACCTCAAACATGAGGCCGAAAAAGGATTTGCGATATTATGCGAGACTAACCGGTAGTGTGCATACAATTGGAAAACCATACCAACTGACTAATAGCATTGAAAACCATCAGGGTGTGGATTGGTGTTGAATGGGGACCGGGGTTGAATTACCATTGGCTAAATAGGTCTTCCTAAATCTACCTTGTAGGGATTTTGAAGGAACCAAAGTGGTATACATTGGGACAAGATGGTGATTTAAAATGTGGTTTTAGGGGGGCATGGAGGTATATGGATGTAGCAGGAAAGTAGGCCCAGACAGCTTTTATTCCCGAAAGCTCCCGCGAAGGGTTTTTCCCAAAGAACAGCTGCCAAAACCATCTTCTCACCCCATCTACAATACATCTCCCACATCATCTACATCAACTTCATCTACATTACACACATCTCATCCGCATCATCTCCTATTTTCTTTACCTCTCCTACATCATCTGCAGCTTAATCTAAATCACATACATCTCTTCTGCATCATCTACATCAAAGTCATTATCCACAATCATCGCTCATCAACATCATCTACATCAAAGTCATTACATACATCATGTTACACAGGAGTTGTTACACAGGAGTTGTTGCACAGCAGTTCTTACACAAGATTTGTTACACAAGAGTTGTTACACAGGAGTTGTTACACAGGAGTCCATACACAGGAGTTTTTACACAGGAGTTCCTACACAGGAATGGTTACACAGGAGTTGATATGCAGGAGCTAATACTCAGGAGTTAAACCCCTACAAGAAACATCAAAAACTCCTACAACAACGTCGTGTGGAGGGCGCGATCAAAAAAACGTTCCGGACCTTTGTTCGCGCGCGCTGATCTTGCAGCTTCTTTCTGTCATATCTTCAGCCAGGCGTTGTCATGTTCTATCTTGCCAGGTTTTATGGGATCACATCCAGTTTTGCCCCTGGCGATACAAAGCCAACCAAACCACACAAGAGAACAGAAAGCGCCCCGAGGCAACATACAGAAGGACGTGTCCAAACCCAGGTTGAGCATTGCGTGAATAGCGTGTTCAAATGCGCGTGCAAAAGTGAAGAGCGTAGCAACAGAGCATGGCGTCAAACCCAGAACAGATAGAACGCTATTGGCCCCCTCCCCCACCGCACCCACGCTGCCCACAAAGAGGGAGAAGCGCAAAAACGCACCATGCCTAGCAGTCAAGCCATCACCAGCGTGCGCGCGGACAGCGGTCCGGAAGGAACATCAAAAAACTCCTGCTTCTCAAGTTCTTCTAAATTGTCTCTTAAGGCGGCAGGGGCAGCCAAAAGCATCCCCGTCAGACTTTCCACTACAGAATGCTAGGCCCCAAGGCTCGCTATGAACCCTCTGGGAAGCTGTTTTTTATAGTACTCTGTGCCGTCGTGCAGGTGTATTTCCAGTTTAGAAGACAGTCAGATCGAAGTAAAAGACGAAAGAGCAGTTTGCAGTAAGGAATTTTGATCGAAGTTAAAAAAGCGCGTTTTTTTTTAAGATGATTTACCCTGAAAAATCGCAACTGCAGTGTGTAGCGGTCTTCATAGCTCATATCACATGAAGCAACATGAGACTTCATATGTCCTCATGACCTATTTTTAGTGAACCCGTTGTTTCATTCGGAATTGCCAAAAATTCAATGCAGCGCACATAGAATGGATGAGCCTGCTGCATTACTTTCTGTAGGGATTCGGCTTGTACCCATCCACTTTGTAGCAGTTTTTTTCATGTTGGTTGTTTTGGGGGAGTTTGCAGCTGCTTTATCTTATTTCATTTCTCTTGGAGCAAGTACATGATTTGACATGCTGTAGCTATCTGTAGCTTTCATTTTGCTGCATTTGTTCAACACTTACTCACTCTCCTGCCTTGGGCTGGCGCATGCTGTATTTCTCATTGATGGGTTCATTTATCAACCACTGACAACACAAATTTGCGCACAGAATTGATGATCTGCTGCAATGCTTTCTGTAGTGATTCAGCTTGTGCCCATCCGCTTTCGAGCGGTTTTTTCATGTCGGCTAGTTTGGGGAGAGTTTGCAGCTGTTTTATGTTGCTGCTTTTGGCTGCCTTTTTGCTGTTTTTCTTTGCGACGACGTTTCAGGGGCTACAAATTGTAGGATCAGGGTTCCTTCGAGCAAGCATGAGTTGGCAAGCCAGCGGTACAAGCTGCCATTGGGAAAAATGGCTGATGATTTTGGATGTTGAATAATGGGGGTGGAAAGTCACTACGAACTACCCAAGTTCCTTATGTTGAGTTTCAATATTTTTTGTGAAGATTTAGGCAACTTGTAGTAGACCTACTTTTTCGATGAGGTAGCAGACTGTAGTTAAAAAAAAAAATCCTCAGGCCCCGAAACTTGCAGTGAAGTACCCCTAGGCATCTTGGTAATAGTCTACCAGTAGTACCGCACAAGGCGGTGGCGGAAGTTTCAAAGATAGGAAACCTATAGGAGAGGTTGATTGCCGTGAATGATGGATGGCAGAGCGAACTCACTGATGGACCGACAAGTGGTTGGAGGCAGCGCAGTGTAGTTGTAATGCTGTTGTAGTTGTGGTTGTATTGGTTATTGCAGCTGTAGCTGTAGTCGTAGTAGTTGTAGTTGTAGTTGTAGATGTAGCCGTGGTTGTAGATGTCCTTGTCGAAGTAGTTGTGGTTGTGGTTGTAGATGTAGTTGTGGCTGTAGTTGTGGTTGTAGATGTACTTGTGGTTGTAGTTGTAGATGTAGTCGCGGTTGTAGTTGTAGGTGTAGTTGTGGTTGTAGTTGTAGTTGTGGATGTAGTTGTGGTTGTTGTAGTTGTTGTAGTTGTAGTTGCTGTAGGAGTAGTTGTAGTGGTAGTTGTAGTTGTAGTGGTAGTGGAAGTTGTAGTTGCAGTTGTAGTTGTGGTGTAGTAGTTGTTGTAGTTGTAGTGAGAGTGGGGTTGGGAGCAGGGGTGGTAGTTGTTGTGGTAGTGGCAGTTGTAGTTGTAGTTGTAGTAGTGGTAGTTGTAGTTGTGGTGGTGGTGTAGTTGTAGTTGTAAAAGTAGTGGTAGTGTAGTTGTAGTTGTAGTTGTAGGGGCTGTGGTGGTAGTTGTAGTCGTAGTGGTAGTGGTAGTGTAGTTGTAGTTGTAGTGGTCGTTGTAGTGTTAATGTAGTTGTAGCTGTATTGGTAGTTGTAGTGGTAATGTAGTTGTGGCTGTGGTTGTAATTGTGCTTGTGCTTGTACTTGTAGTTGTGGTGTACTTGTAGTCACATCGTCATCGAATCGTCAGAAGGTGCTCCGAACCCCCCAGTTCTTAACGCTTTTGACTTCCAAATGTGCTTCGCGCCACAGCGCCGTGCACTTTTTCGACATCTCAACTTCCAAAAGCGGTCCGACACTGAAGTGTTTTTAGCATTTTGACTTCCAAATGTCCTTCGCGCAACAACAGCGTTCCGAACCCGAAAGTTTCTACCACTTTTTACTTCCAAATGTGCTTCGCACCACAACGGCGTCCACTCTTGCCACATCTTGAACTTCCAAAAGTGGTCCGAACCCTTTTTAACACTTTTTACTTCCAAACGTACTTCGCGCCACAATGGCGTGCACTTTTTCCACATCTCAACTTCCAAAAGTGTTCTAAACCCGTCAGTGTTTTGACGCTTTTTACTTCCAAATGTGCTTCGCACCACAACAGCGTCCACTCTTTCCACATCTCAACTTCCAAAAGTGGTCCGAACCCGTCAGTTTTTCAACGCTTTTTACTTCCAAATGTGCTTCGCGCCACAACGGCGTGCTATTTTTCATATCTCATCTGCCCAAATGTCTCCGCACCCGCTGCTTTAGCGAGCGTATGTTTCGACCCTCCGGAGCCACGAAACACCGGAAAAAACCACAGTGTTTCGCGACTTTCCTACCTTTTTCCGCACCTGCATCTTTTCTCTTCTGACTTTCTCCTCTCTGATCTTCTCCCTTCTGACTTTCTCCCTCTCTGATCTTCTCTCTTCTGACTTTCTTCCTGGCTGTGCTTTTGCATCTGTCCATTTTGTCGGAAGTTTGACTTCTAAACTTCCTTCGGCCAATTGGGGACCCAACGTCACCCGTTTAATTCCGACAGGGATCGAAAAGCAGGTTTGCAAAACGCAACCCTTCCCGCATTTCGCGCGTGTTCGCACAAACGTCTGGCAAAATGCAAACCTGAAGGTGCACGAGTGAACCCTTTGCGGAGATCGTGCGGGACGCACAACTGTGTGTGGGGAAATGCGAATCCGAAGGTGTCCGGATGAACCCTCTCCGCACTCTTGTGTGTGTCGGATGCGCAAGTGGTGAAATGCGAATTTTCGGTTGCCGGGCGCAGCCCTTTTGCACGAAACGAGGGACGAAGTGATTTTGGTTTGACTCTGATTTGCGCGACCCTTTGTGGGGGTCGTGCGTGTCCCGACCGTGCGGTGAAATGCGGATTTTTGCTGGGTATAGCGCCCCTGTGCGGGGATCGTGCGTGTCGGATGCACGAAAGTGTGGTGAAATGCGACTTTTCCATTGCCTGAGCAACCCTCTGCGGAGATCTTGCATGTCGGACGCACAAACGTGTCGTGAATGCGAGCGCAAAAACTGGGGTAAAATTGCGATCTTGGAATCTCGGATGGAACATGATGGAACCCTTCTGCGCAAAATGGAGGTCAAACTGCCAAAACTGAGGTAAAATTGGCGTTATAGAGGTATTCTTTGGCGAGGGTTTTTTGTGTACAAGCTTCTCTGTGTAAAAGCTTCTCTGTGTAAGCGCTTCTGTGTGTAAACGCTTCTGTGTGTAAAAGCTTCTGTGTGAAAAAGCTTCTCTGTGCAAAAGGTGTTCTGTGTAAACGCGTCTGTGTTTAAAAACTCCTCTGTGTAAAGGCTTCCCTGTGTAAGCGCTTCTGTGTGAAAAAGCTTCGGTGTGTAAAAGTTTCCCTGTGCATGTGCAAAAGGTTCTCTGTGTAAACGCGTCTGTGTGCAAAGTATGTAAACGCGTCTGCGTTCAAAAGCTCTTCTGTGTAAGACTCTTGTGTGTAAAGACTTCTCTGTGTAAAAGCCGCTCTTTGTAAAAGCTTAAGTGTGTACAAGCTGCTCTGTGTAAATGCCATTCTGCGTAAACACGTCTGTGTGTAAAAGCTTTTGTGTTTACAAGCTACGCAGCTACTCTGTGTTGAAGCTGCTCTGTGTGTAAAAGCTTCTGTCTGTAGAAGCTGCTCTGTGTCAAGGCTGCTCCGCGCGTCAAGCTTTTCAGTGTACAAGACTTCTCTGTGTAAAAGCTTCTTTGTGTAAAAGATTTTCCGTGTGAGCACTTCTGTGTGTAAACGCCTCTGTGTGTAAGAGCTTCTCTGTGTAAGCGCTTCCGTGTTTAAAAGATGTTCTGTGTGTAAAAAGCTTCTCCGCGTAAAGTTTTTTTTGTGTAAAGGCCGCTGTGTGTAAAGACTCCTCTCTGTGAAAGCGTTTCTGTGTAAAAGCTTCTCTGTGCAAAAGCTTTTTGTGTAAAACTGCTATGTGCCACGATTTCTTTGTGGAAAGACTTCTGTGGGAAAAGGGCCCTCTGTGTGTAAAAGCTTCTCCGTGCAAGGGTTTCTCGGTGTAATAGGTGCTCTTTGTAAAGACTTCTCCGTGTAAATGCGTCTCTGTGTAAAAGCTTCTCTGTGTAAATGCGTCTCTGTGTAAAAGCGTCTCTGTGTAAAAACTTTTCTGCGCAAAAGCTTCGCTGTAAACACCTCTGTGTGTAAACGTGCCTTTGTGTTAAGGCTTCTGTCTGCAAAAGCTCCTCTGTGCAAAAGCTTCGCCGTAAACATTTCTTTGTGTGTAAACGCTCCTCTGTGTTTTGGCCGTCCTCTGTAAGAGCTTTGGTTTGTAAAAGCTGCTTCGCGCAAAAAAGGTTGTGCTGCCCGAATGGAAAGAAAGGGAGGCCCGGCGCAGTCATGATCTTCTTCGAAATTCGTTTGTGCATGGGGCTAGCTGGCTGCCACCATGCCTTGTCTCAAACAATTCACGATCGCATGGTATTGTTCGGCTTGTCGGCTCAAGCCACATCGCGAGTTTTCGGTTTTCAAAGTGGGGCCACATGTTCGGATCAACACTTGTCAGTTTCCATTGTTGGAGTTGTAAAAAACAGGAAGTAGCATGTGGCACACATAGACACACGCGCAGAGCAATAGGATGCAGCAGTTTTTTCCCGAAAGCTCCTGCGAAGGGTTTTTCCCAATGAGCAGCTGCCAAATTCATCTACACTACATCTCCCACTTTCTTTACATATCCCACATCATCTACATCAACTTCATCTACATCACATACATCTAGTCAACTCCATCTACATCTCTACGCAACATCTCCTACTTTCTGTACATCTCCCACATCATCTACATCAACTTTATCTATATCACATACATCTAGTCAACTTCATCTACATCGCATACAGCTAGATCATTTCATCATCTACATCAAAGTCATCATTGTACATAATCATGTTCATCACATACCTCATGTAACACAGGAGTTGTTACACAGGAGTTCCTACACAGGAGTTCTTAGACAGGAGTTGTTACACAGGAGTTAATACTCAGGAGGTAAACGCCTACAAGAAACTCCAACTTCTCAAGTTCTTCTAAGTTCTCTCTTAAGGCGGCAGGGGCAGCCAAAAGCTGGCTTGCGAAACGCAACCCTTCCCGTCACTTCGTGCGTGTCGGGCGCACAAGCGTGTGGCGAAATGTGAATCGGAAGGTGTCGGTCGCAACCTTCTCCGCACTTCCTGCATGTCCGACGCGCAAACGTGTGGTGAAATGCAAATCAAATTTTGGCCTTGTACGTGCGATCCTTTCGCACGAAATGACGGTCAAAGTGCAAAAAAAATAAACTTAACTTAGCGATTTTCGAATTTGTACTGGGTACTTGCGACCCTCTGCGGGGATCGTGCGTTTTGGGCGCCCGAAAGTGTGGTGAAATGCGAATTTTTCCGTTTGGCCGAGCAAGCCTCTAGGGAGATCCTGGGTGTCGCGCAAACGTGTGGTGAAATGCGAATTTTCGGTTTCTGGGCGCAACCCTTTCGCGCGAAATGAGGGTCATAAAATTGAAGGTAAAATTGCGATTTTGAAATGTCGGATGGAACCCTTCTGCACGAAATGAAGGTCAAACTGCCAAAACTGAAGTACAATTGCGACTTGGAGACGTCGCAGGGGTATTCCGTGGCAAGGGTTTTTTGTGTAAAAGCTTCTCTGTGCAAAAGCTTCTCTGCGTAAGGGCTTCTGTGTGTAAACGCTTCCGTGTGTAAAAGCTTCTGTGTGCAAAAGTTTGTAAAAGGTAAAAGCTTCCCTGTGCAACACTTCTCTGTGTGTACACTCTTTGTGTGTCAGAGCTTCTAAGTACATGCACAGGGAAAAAACATGTGCATTTATCCCCCAGCGCCAAACATCTTCTAGAGGGAGGACTGTTTTTCGGCTGCTCACAGACAGTTGTCAAAGTTGTTAGTTTGAGTCCGCTAGTGACTGCGCAAGTGAGCGGGCGGGTGGCGCATGGGAGCGATCAAGTGCGTGCGCGAGAGAGCGCGCAACTGAGCGCGCAACTGAGCGCGCAAGCGTGCACAAACAGATGCACATGTAGGCGCGCATCATATCCATACACACCTGTGCGCAAGTGAAATTACAGATCATTCAGTAGCATATGGATCTTATGGGGTGTCCAATCTGAACCTTTTTGTGCCACTTTCCATCGCTTGGGAATGGGTTTGTTTTTGTTTGTTCAGATTTTGCTGGGGCCCCGGCTGATAAATTCTAGTTGGTAAATGTTGTTTACTCTTCTTTCAAGGCGTGAGTTGCTTTGGACGCCGGAAATTCACAGGTTGCTGGCGTAAAGTCTGATCCGGGCCTGAGAAATGATCGGAAAAATTGATTTTGAATCCACAATCAGGACGTTGTTTTGATTGTTCCGAAATCATCCAGAACTTCGCAACCGTTCTGGCAAAATGCATTCAAGTTTCATAAACTATCTTGCGAGCAATTCCCCGCCTGGAGCGCGTGTGGTTCCTGTAGCTTCACACATGTTCCCCACGAATGTCCAATATAGATCCCATGCGCTAAGTCTCCAAGATTTTTCTGCCTGAGCTGGGCTGCAGGAGTATGTGCTGTACTTCTGTATTTGATCCCCTTCGCTGGGGTTTTACTTGTCCCCGTTCCTGTTTTTGTTGACATTCTTGCGAAGTTCTAATTTCCGTTCTTAGCAAAGATTTTTTTCAAGCGGGGGTTCCCATCTTCCAATCTGTGATTCCCAGACCTACTCGAGCGAAAGCGGTGCCTTTGAGACTGTTTTTCCAACCTCGCATTGATGAGTGGTGTTCGCGCATGACCCATGACATGGGCGCCGCGAAGCTTTGACCCTATGAGTCTGGCGTTTTAAGTTTTGACTTTACTTGGCAAGATAATAGACGTGGTTAAACCGTGAATATTTGTCAATTGGTAGGATTTGGATGGATTTGGTTCCGGCGTGGGATGATCTTGAGGAACTTGTTCACACAAAACTCAAGGGGGGCTTTGAGTGAAATCAAGAACACCAGATAGGAAAAGCTTAAGGTTCTGAGATTGAGGAGCTGCTTCGAAGGGTTTCCGTACACTGCTTTCCAGGCAGACATTGCAAGCATTGAGACATCAAATGCGCAGGGCGTCAGTCAGCCCGCGAGTTCATGATCGTGGGATCAACGTTCGCGGGATCACCATGGGCATCCACCTCTTCACTCGCGCGTTCAGTCGCGCTTTCGCATGCTCATTTCACATGTTCGATTTTACGCCCGTGTTTGGGTTGCAAATACCATGTGCAACAACAAAATGGCATTTGGTGTCGAGTCTAAATAAGAGTTTCGCATACATACATACATGCATGCATGCATGCATACATACATACATACAGGCATGCACACACACACACATACATGCATGCACGCACGCATGCATGCATACATACATGCATACATACAGGCATACATACATACACACATACATACATGCATGCATAGATGCGCATATACAACGACGCATCATCATCATACATGAACACACCGGCGCACATACGCGCAGATATTTGTACATATTAGGTGAGCGCGGGATGTTTACCTTTATTCACGGGCAAGTTGCGCCTTAAATGTTGCAGCAAAGACAATGGACGAAGAGCGTGACATGAGGTATCGCCAAAACCCTGGTATACTACTTTAAGGAGACTTCTCTGGCGTCCGGAAAATGCGCAAAACACTGTGTAGCGATAGGGCCCCCCCAAAAGCGATACCTACAATTGTGCATTATGTCACTATGTCCACATTTGAAGTTGTTTTGCCAAAGTTTCTTGCCTGCAAGACGCGAAATTAGCAATACCCCTAGCGATCCCCAAGGCCACAAATAGACTCTTCCTTCTCCTCTTCCTCTTCCTTTCCTTTTTCTTTCTTCTTCCTTTCCTCTTCCGTTCCTTTTCCTTTCTTCTTCCTGTCCTCTTCCTTTCCTCTTCCTTTCCTCTTCCTTTTTTCTTGCGTTCCGTTTTCGTTCCTCTTGCCTTCCTCTTCTTGACAAAACCATGGATAGCAATAGGGCCCCCCAAAAGCGACACCCAGTTGTCGGGAACCAAGCCAAGACATAGAGTTTCGACAGCGGCTTACATGTGAAAAGATGATAGGAAGTTTTGCATTTTTTGCGTCACAGGCACGCGCAGCACCCGCGCCCGCATACCCGCGGGCGTGCCTGCAATTATTGTTTCAAGCATGCGCGCATGATGAACGCAGGCAGACATGGCAACCCGCATGCTTGTTTCCATGTCTCATGTCCCCTCAGGTATAGAGCGCTTCTTGTGGATCGTCATCTTGGCGAGAGGCTGCTGTGGATGTCAAAGCAGGCCGGGGCGCGGCCCCTTTGCTAGGTTTTTGGCATGTAGTCTAGTTCTGTGCGCCTGTTCCTGCTTGTCTCATGGTTCCCACAGGCAAAGCATCCAAACATTGCGACCTACTTCGACATACTCGAGGGTCCGCAACATTTCTTCATTGTTATGGAGGCTCAAAGAAGATGCTGCTGCTCAGAGGAAGAGATTCGGAGGCTTGAATAATATTCAAGCCCCCGAATCTTAAGGTAACGCAAACTGTTTTGAGATTGGCAAGCGTGAAGACATGCCAAGAGCAGCACGCGCAGCGCAAGGAGCTCCTTGGCCCAGAGCTGATGGAACAGGTTGAGGACCCGAGGGGGCTGAGAGAACCGAGCCACGGATGATAACATGCTGCACGTCTCGTGACTGAAGCTTCGCGGCAACGTGGACTTTTCTGGATTGCAGCAACTGCAGCAGAGGATTCCGAAAGAGGGATGCCGCATGTCTTGGGACGGTTGACGCGGGGTCATTCCCACCCAGCCGCTCAGGAGCTTTTCCCCGTCACGGAGGCTGGAGCTTCCTTGCCTCATCGCGGCCTGAGCAAGCAGACACCTCTTTTGTCTTATCTTGGCTTACATTTTCTCATGTTGCAATCGTTTTGGCTGCGCGAGCGTTTTCACAAGTTTTTGCCCCTAGCCAGCCCCCTGCGGGTTGCGGAAAGGTGATCATCTAGAGCTGTTCACAAAGTATCAGATTAACCAAGTTTTTGTTAGGTTATGCCTTATGCATGCTTTCAGTGAACAGCAGCTTCTCCAGTGAAAGAAATGATGCAATGGGAAGGCCGGCTGTTTATCCAAACAAGACAACCCACGCCCACGCGCGCACAGCTTTGAAATTTTCCTTGACGTTTCTATAGGGTCGGAAGGCGCCAGATGATGGCAAGATTTACGAAGACAAATTGTCAAAGGAAGTTTCGTAGAGAAACTCCGAGTTACGGACGGTTCTGTTCTCATTAGCCTCGAGATCATTGTGTCAGGTGGGCACCTGCGTGAAGAGATCATTAAGGAACATTCTCATCAGCCCAAAGGTCATTGTGTCAGGTGGGCACCTGCGTGAAGAGATCGTCAAGTCACATCATCATTAGCCCAAAGATCATTGTGTCGGGTGGACACCTGCGTGAACAGATCATGAAGTCACATTCTCATTAGCCCAAAGGTCATTGTGTCAGGTGGGCACCTGCGTGAACAGATCGTCAGGTCACATCATCATTAGCCCAAAGATCATTGTGTCAGGTGGGCGCCTGCGTGAAGAGATCATTAATCATTAAGTCACATCATCATTAGCCCAAAGATCATTGTGTCGGGTGGGCACCTGCGTGAACAGATCATGAAGTCGCATTCTCATTAGCCCAATGGCCATTGTGTCAGGTGGGCACTTGCGTGAAGAGATCATGAAGTCCAGTTGCCATGTGCCTGAAGTAGAAAAGTGGTTCAAGAGCTCATTAAGTCCAGTTGTCATGTGATTGAAGTAGAGAAGTAGCTCAAGATATCATTAAGTCCAGTTACTAGCTGTCATGTGCCTGGAGTAGAGAAGTAATTCAAAAGTTGCGAAATCTAGTTGGCGTGTGCCTGAAGTAGAGAAGTAGTTCAAGAGATCATTAAGTCCAGCTGTCATGTGCCTGGAGTAGAGAAGTCGCTCAAGAGATCATGAAGTCGAGTTGGCATTTGCCAGGAGTAGGGAAGTAACTCAAAAGTTGTGAAATCTAGTTGGCATGTGCCTGAAGTAGAGAAGTAGCAAGGCACTGTTTGCTGTTTGCATTGGAACTGCTACATCAAGGATGAGATTTGAGGAAGTAGCAAGGCACTGTTTGCAGGTTGCACTGGACCTGGCACGTCAAGGATGCGATTTGAATGTTAGGATTTGTACTCTGTATGTGTTGAGCTACTTTTTGTGCATGGAACAGCTGCATCAGGGTCAGTTGTTGTGCAGCATTGTGTTGCGCTTCTATTGCGTTTTGTCAGTCAGTTTCAGCAGCACATCGCAGTGGAACTGCTACATCAAGGATGCAATTTGAATGCTAGGATTTGCACGAAACCTTGTGTTTCTTCGGGTAAACGANCGCAGTGGAACTGCTACATCAAGGATGCAATTTGAATGCTAGGATTTGCACGAAACCTTGTGTTTCTTCGGGTAAACGAAGGTTCCGCCGCGGAGAAAAGTTGGCTCGCGTGCGCGACGGTTTCGGGTATGCTCGGCTTGCCGTCGAATCCTTCTAAATCTTCGCGCGCAGTGGAATTGACGCTTGAAATTGACCTTTTCCTTCTTCTGTTGACGCTGTGCTCTGGTACTCTGTATGTGTTGAGCTACTTTGTGCATTGGAAGAGCTTCATCAAGGNTGACGCTTGAAATTGACCTTTTCCTTCTTCTGTTGACGCTGTGCTCTGGTACTCTGTATGTGTTGAGCTACTTTGTGCATTGGAAGAGCTTCATCAAGGCCAGATGTTGGGCGGCATTGTGTTGCGATTCTATTGCGTTTTGCAAGACAGTTTCTGCAGATCGCAATGGAATTGTTACATCAAGGATGCGATTTGAATGTTAGGATTTGCAAGAAACCTTGTGTTTCTTCGGGTGAACGAAGGTTCTCGCGTGCGCAACTGTTTCGGGTATGCTCGGCTTGCCGTCGACTCCTTTTAAATCTTCGCGTGCAGTGGAATTGACGCTTGAAATTGANAACGAAGGTTCTCGCGTGCGCAACTGTTTCGGGTATGCTCGGCTTGCCGTCGACTCCTTTTAAATCTTCGCGTGCAGTGGAATTGACGCTTGAAATTGACATTTCCTTCTTCTGAGAAGAAGGAAAAGGTCAATTTCAAGGTTCTGTTGACGCTGTGCTATGGTACTCTGTATGTGTTGAGCTACTTTGTGCATTGGAAGAGCTGCATCAAGGTCAGATGTTGTGCAGCATTGTGTTGCGATTCTATTGTGTTTTGCAAGACGGTTTCTGCAGATCGCAGTGGAACTGCTACATCAAGGATGCGATTTTCATGTGAGGATTTGCATGAAGCATTTTATTTTTTCGGATAAACAAAGGTTCCGCTGCTCCTTCTACATCTTCTCGCGCAGTGGAATTGAAGCTTGAAATTGACCTTTTCCTTCTTCTGTTGACGCTGTGCTNCTCTGGTACCCTGTATGTGTTGAGCTACTTTGTGCATTGGAAGAGCTTCATCAAGGTCAGATGTTGGGCGGCATTGTGTTGCGATTCTATTGTGTTTTGTAAGTCAGTTTCAGCAGCACATCGCAGTGGAACTGCTACATCAAGGATGCAATTTGAATGCTAGGATTTGCACGAAACCTTGTTTCTTCGGGTAAACGAAGGTTCCGCCGCGGAGAAAAATTGGCTCGCGTGCGCGACGGTTTCGGGTATGCTCGGCTTGCCGTCGACTCCTTCTAAATNTGTTTCTTCGGGTAAACGAAGGTTCCGCCGCGGAGAAAAATTGGCTCGCGTGCGCGACGGTTTCGGGTATGCTCGGCTTGCCGTCGACTCCTTCTAAATCTTCGCGCGCAGTGGAAGTGACGCTTGAAATTGACCTTTTCCTTCTTCTGTTGACGCTGTGCTCTGGTACTCTGTATGTGTTGAGCTACTTTGTGCATTGGAAGAGCTTCATCAAGGTCAGATGTTGGGCGGCATTGTGTTTCGATTTGTTGCGGTTCTATTGTGTTTCGCAAGTCAGTTTCTGGAGATCGCAGTGGAACTGCTACATCAAGGATGCGATAATGGCTGCGTCAAGGTTCGTTGGTGCCACGGCTGCGTGCGTAACTATATTGTGTTCTGCAGCTGGACATGGTAAATCGTATCGGAATGGCTGCACCCAGGTTGCGGCAGGGGCAGTGACTTGTCAGCAGATTTTCTGCAGTTTGGCGCTGGTGTTTCTCCTGTTAAGAGTCTTATTAAAAAGCTTTCAAAATCGTGATTTTTGGGCTTCGGCGTCGAGGTCTGGTTTTGGAGCTGCAATTTCTGGCAACATTGTGTAAAGATTTCTGTGTGTAAAAGCTTCTGTGTGTAAAAGTTTCTCTGTGTAAAAGCCTCTCTGTATAAAGATTTGTTTGTGTCAAAGCTTCTGTGTATTAGAGCTTTTCTTTGTAAAAGCTTCTGTGTGTAAAGTCTTGTTTGTGTCAAAGCTTCTGTGTGTAGGGGAGCTTTTCTTTGTAAAAGATTGTTTGTGTAAAGTTTTGTCTGTGTCAAAGCTTCTGCGTGTAAAAGCTCCTCTGTGTGTAAAAACTTCTCGGTGTAAAGACTTGTTTGTGTCAAAGCGTCTTCGTGTAAAAGCTTCTCTGTGTAAAAAGTTCTCTGTGTGTAAAAGCTTCTCTGTGTAAAAGCTTCACTGTGTAAAAGCTCCTCTGTGTAAAAGCTTCTCTGTGTAAAAGCTTCTCTGAGCTTCTCTGTGTGAAAGCTTCTTTGTGTAAAAGCTTCTGTGTGTGAAAGCTTCTCTGTGTAAAAGCTTCTGTGTGTAAAAGTTTGCGGTGTGTAAAAGCTTGCTGTGTGTAAACGCTTCTCTGTATTAAAAAATGCTGTGTGTAAAAGGTTGCTGTGTGTAAAAGCTTCTCTGTCTGTGTAAAGACTTGTTTGAGAAGAACTGGCATGAGAAGAGCGGCGAAGAGCTGAGTTGAGACAAGCTGAGAAGAATTCAGATGAACTGAGAAGAGATGAGAGAACCTCAGATGACATGAGAAGAGATGAGAACAGTTGTGATCAGCTGAGGAGAGTTGGGAAAAGAAGAGAAGACGTGAAATGAGATGAGATGAAATGACATGAGATGGGATGGGATGAGATGAGAGGAAAAACGTTGAAAAGACACGGCATGAGATGACATGAGATGAGAGGAAAAACATTGGGAAGACACGACATGAGATGAGATGAGATGGGATGCAATGGACCATTTCCGGGAATAGCTGCGAGACGAGATTGAAAGCGGCAAGAAAAGCTGAGAAAAGGTGGGAAGAGATGAGAATCGTTTCAAAAGAGTCGAGAGGAGATGGGAACACTGAAGCAAGATGAAGACGAATGCGTTGAGCAGAGTTGCGAAGCTGTGACTCTTCGCGCCAGCTCCTATAGGCAAAACTTGTGTTTCGATCCTATAGTCTTAAGCTTTTGTTTTTTTGGAAACTTCCGCCACCCGCCTCGTGCGGGTTTTACTTGTACAAACGTGCGTGTTTTTTTGCTCAAGGTTGTAAATAGGATTGATAAGACATCTCAACCCTATCTATATCATGGCGAGGATTGTTTGGATCAATAAAGATGTTATAATTTGTTGACCAACTGATTGCAGTCAAAGACGACATATTCAGTAGAATAAAAGGCAATAAAGGCATAGATATGATTCGGCAAAACGGGAAATAAAATTCAACAAGCCGACCGCAAGTTCAATCTAGACGACGGTTGGCCCGAGGGCGAAGAGAAGTATAGTGAGATATGTAACTGTGAAGATCGTATAGCATGAAACAAATTGAGATAAATATATGGGAGATAAATATATGAAGTTGTCTCCAGTAAAGAAGATGTGAGTGTATAAGTTGCAAATAAAAGAAGATGTGAATGTAAAAGGCCCAAATAAAAATAGATTGATGAGTATGTGAAGATGCGAGGATGTGAAGAGGTGAACAGGTGGGGATGTGAGGACATGAAGATATGAGCAGTTGAAGATGTGAGGATGTGATGAGGTGAAGATGTGAGGATGTGAAGATGCGATGATGTGGAGATGGGAAGATGTGCAGACAGAAAGAAGACGTCACAGACCCTTTTAGACACAGACCCTTTTGGACACAGACCCTCTTACACACAGACGCTTTTACACACAGACGTTTTTTTACAGACAGACCCTTTTACATACAGACACTTTTACACAAACAACTTTACACACAAAACTTTTTACACACAGACGCTTTTACACACAGACGCTTTTACACACAGACGCTTTTACACACGGACCCCTTTACACACAGACGCTTTTACACAGACGCTTTTACACACAGACGCTTTTACACACAGACACTTTTACACACAGACGCTTTTACAATTTTTGACGATCGAACCTCATTTCGTGCGTGAAGCACAACTCAAATCGCAATTTTAACTCACCTCAAACTCGCAATTTTACTTCAGTTTTTGCCGATCGAACCTCATTTGGTGCGTAAGGATTGCAATAGACACCTCAAACCCGCAATTTTACCTAAGCTTTTAACGATCCAACCTCATTTCGTGCGTAAGGGTTGCCGCGGACACCTTGAAATCGGAATTTTACCTCGGTTTTTGCCGATCGAAGCTCAATTTCGTGCGTAAGGGTTGCCGCGGACACCTCAAACTCGCAATCTTACTTCAATTTTTGACGATCGAACCTCGTTTCGTGTGTAAGGGTTGCCGCGGACACCTCAAAGTCGCAATTTTACCTCAGTTTTTGACGATCGAGCCTCATTTCGTGCGAAAGGGTTGAGGTTTCGTGACGGCTCGTCGGCACTGCCCGCGGCCCGAAGAGAGAAAGAAAAAGAAGGAGAGAGAGAGAGAGAGAGAGAGAGAAAGGGGCGAGAGAGAAAGAGAGAGGGAGAGAGGGAGAGAGAGGGAGAGAGAGAGAGAGGGAGAGAGAGAGAGAGAGAGATGTGAAGATGTGAGGATGTGAAGATGTGAAGATGTGAAGATGTGCGGGTGTGAAGATGAAGATGTCAAAGATGTGAAGTTGTGAAGACGTGGAGCTTTCAAAGATGTGAGGATGTATGGATGTCAATATGTGCAGACCCAACTTTTAGAAGAACCCTTCGCTCAGACGCTCTCGGGAAAAATAAAGCCGGGTGATGGGAAAGCCCGCCGCCACTGTCACTTCACGGGTAAGTATAGAGGCTCTGTTCATGCAAACGGTAGTTCGGATCATTCGTGTAGATATTTTAAGATGCCAATATGTCAAAAAATGGCTTCAAAACTCATGGCGATGCACACACCTAATCAAAATTTAATCCAGCCAAAAGAAAATAAAAACTAAACAAAAGATAAGCGCCGCAGCTCCAATTTTAGAAAGGTTTAGATAATTGAAGGTTTTGGGCGAAATCATACCCCATATGCATATTCTGCAGGAATGAGACTTCCACAAGTGCATAGTCAACAAATGTATGAACTGATTAAGAGCAGTTTGAGAGGTGGAAGGAAGCAATGCACCTTCAAGAAAGTAGAAGCAAACCAAAAAAACAGAGGAGTAAATGCTTAAAAGGGCACAGCCTTCAAGCAACATCAGCTATTTAGATGCTAATTATCTTGGTGGCTTGGCGATGTATAAGCAGTTGCCGTATGATAAATTCAATCAGCATCACCACAAAATAGATGAAAAAATTGTCAAGTTTCAGTCCTGACGATGATACAGGTTGCCTTTTAGAAGTTGGTTTGCACGATCTGAAGGAGCTGCACGACTCGCATCAGGATTTTCCATTGGCACCTGAAATTATGAACGTTAATGAAGATATGCTGTCGGATGTTCAAAAGGAAAAGCGTGTTTTCTTTCGGTACAGGGGCTACTGATAAACCCAACTAAAGAAATACGTCATGCGCATATCAGCCGTGAAGTTTTATCTGCGCCACGTTTTGACATTCAGAAAGGTTCGTAGCGCAATAAGTTTGACAAGCAAATTTTAGAAAACTTTTCATTGAGTGCAGTACCTGCAGAAAAGAAGCAAAGCATGAATTTGAAAAGGATTTTTCAAATTGATGAACAGTTTTGTTCTTGGCAAGACCATGGAAAATGCCCGAAAGCATACCGACATTGATTAGTCACCACGCGTGAACGTTTTCGAACATGCCTCAATAATCCAACTTACACAGAAATAGACATCGTAAATGCACGTCTGGTAGGAGTTGAAAAGATTTCAATGCAGTAAATCTCAATAAACATATCTATACCGGTGTGTCATTCTTGGGTTATTCAAAGGTTCATGTATATTCGGTTTTTGGTGATGTGTTGAGACCTAAGCATGATGACAATATCAACTTGTCTATACTGACACTGACAGTCATGTCATCAAAGTTGATACTGATGAATTCTAGCAAGGCTTCAAAGAAATATGCGATACTCAAAAAAAGTTTATTTCACAAACTTCCGCGTTGCGGACAAACGTCCAAGGGCAGCCTCCTCCTCCTCCTCCTCATCATCATCATCAGCAGCATCAGCATCAGCGTCAGCGTCATTATCATCACCACCACCATCATCATGTCATCATCATGTCATCGCCATGTCCACATCGCATGCATGTCAATTCACCGGGTAAATGTGGCTCCCGGTCGCCGAAGTAGGGTCGCTGTTTCCGTGGTTTCGGGGCTCGATGTGGGAAAGTCATCGACAAAAAGATCAAAAAGTGCACAGGACTGTAGGCAGAGCTCGGCTTCATATAAAATCGCGAAAAACTGTCACGTTCGAAACGCTTCTAGGAGATGAGGCTGGCAAGACGCGCAAGAGACTGCAACATCGATTTGAAATAAAAACCACAAAAAAATGGCAACGCCAGAGCATTTACCGAGAGCGCGATTTCACATGAAAATCGCGAAAAACTGTCACGCTAAAGAGCGCAAAAACTTGAGGGGATCGGGCCAGCCTAAAAAAGCCCGCGTAGTTGACGGTGCGCGAGTTTTGGCCGATTCAATACGACGCTCCTGCTATGCGGGTTTGAAAGTCTGGGCGGGGGGGGGGGGGCAACTCAGTGTCTGCCGATCGTATTGTGGGGACTGCCTCAAAGTTCCTGGGCTGCGGCTGCGCACGTATAGTTCTATAATTTTTACAAGTCGCTGACTGCAGATCGCAGTGGGGTGGCTGCATCAAGGTTCAGTGGTGCTGCAGCTGCCTGCATGTCCTTTGGTGCCTGGCTCTTTGGCGCGTTGCCGCTCAGTCTGTGCAGATCGCAGTGGCTGCATCAAGGTTCCTGGGTGCTGCGGCTGCGCGCATACAAGCTTCTAAGAGAAACTCCGAGGTACAGGTGACATGAAATCAATTTCACACCAACGGCGAAGCGAGATGAGAAGAGGCGAGAGGGGTTGAACAAAATTGACAAGGGACTTGCGGAGAGGCGGGAAGAGGTGAGAAGTGAGAAGCCTTGTTAAAAAGTAAGGTGCCAAGAGTTGAGAAGAGGGGGAGGTGAGAAGATTTGAGAAGAGCTGAGGAGAGTTGAGAAGAGGTGAGCACAGTGGAGGAGGGGTGGGAAATGCTGAGGAAGGTGGTGAAGAGAGTCGAGAAGATCTGAGAAGAGGTGAGAAGAGTTGAGAAGGGTTGTGAGAAGAGGGGGGAAGAGTTGAGAAAGGGTGAGAAGAGCTGAGATGAGGCGAGAAGAGTTGAGACGGGTTGAGAAGAGTGGAGAAAGGGTGAGAAGAGTTGAGGAGCGCGGAAGAGAGTTGCGAAGAACCGAGGAGAACTGAGGTAATGAATAGGGATAGGCTTGAGAAAAGGGATGACAAATTCAGAAAAAGAAAAAAGCTGAGCGCGTTTGAGGTCTCATCGCAACTCCCATAGGCAAACGCATCCTTCACTCCTATAGCATAGAATGACTTTCTGTCAGAAATTTCCGCCGCCGGCCCTGTGCGGGTTTTACGCGCGCGCAGCCAAACTGCAAGGCGTACCTTCAGTGCATCATGAAGCAAATCTTTCAAGCTTTGTCGCCTTTGGCTTAATTGTTTCCCAGCCGTTTCCGCATCACAGTGCCGCGGCTGGCGGCCGCTTCACTTCCGGCCTCTCCACCAGGCATCTTCACGAGACCGTTGGCCTTGTACACAGGGATGTCAGGTGCCAAGACATGCTTGAAACCGCATGAGACAGCCACAGAGAAACTCATAGAATCCGTAACCCTGACGCCGCCCCGTGCCTGCATGTGCATTCTTTTGGTATTCCGCATAAAAGGTGTTTTTCTTTTCCTTCTTTGGGGCATGGCCCGCGGTCCGGCCCCAGCATCTTACATTCCTGACATGGTGACATGGTGCACCCAGTCCTCACAGAATTCAAGGGTCCCTGGTTATGCTCACGTTTTCCGTCTGTTTTCTTCCTCTCGTTTTGGACGGGGCCAGTTAGCCCGTAGCTTTTGTTGGGCGGCGCCAGCTGCTCACTACAAAGCTGGGGTAAATTTTATTTACTTTTTCGTTGTCATCTTTACTTGCGTCGTCGCCGTCTCCATCTGTTATTTTGTTCTTCTTCTTTTCCCTTTCCCTTTCCCTTTCCCTCTCCCTCTTCTTCTCCTCCTTCTTCTTCTTCTTCTTCTTCTTCTTCTCTTCTTCTTCTTCTTGATGTTATACAACTTAATGTTTAGCTTTTCCTCCTCCTTATCATCATCATCATCATCATCATCATCATCATCATCATCATCATCATCTGAGAAGCGCCAGGCCAGCCAGTGCACAAATTTGGGTGGATACTCCCAAAGCGGATGTGGGCTGAAGTGTGTGGAGCTGGCGAAGAGGGAGGGGGGAGCTTTGGCAGAAGGGAGCCAGCGACTGGCGGCCCCACGGGGCATGCATGCGTATGTGCGCGCGCGTGTGTTGTGTTGCGTTGGGTTGTGTTGCGTTGTGTTGCGTTGTGCTGCGTTGCGTTCAGTGCTTTGTGTTGTGTCGTGTTTTTGTTTTGTTTTGTTTGTGTGTGTGTGCTCTGTGTCTCTGTGTCGCTGTGTCTCTGTGTCGTGTTGACAGGAGTTACTGTGTTTCAACGTTCTGGGCCCGAAATCATTGCTGAACAAGAGACACACGACGGAGCACAACACAAGCTCGCGCATTTGCCTTTTGGGTCATGCTGCGAACACGGTGTTCGTGCTAAAGCTGCTAAGGGCAAAGAGCCCCAAAGCGAACGAAACACTGATAGGAAACTTTTGTATCTAGATCAACTTCTCGTTTGCTACCGCTGGAGCTGATGTTCAACAAAGATCCGTTTTGACAGCAGCTGATGTTCAGACTGGTTTAATATACGATCTTGATTAGTGTGGGGGGGCCCCCCTTAAACAATTCAAATTTCAAAAAAAAAATCTTGGAAAGGGTCTGAATTATTTGCCAGGTCAGGATTTTAAATTGAAATCAATTTACTGTCAGTTGCTTTTCCTGTAAAACTCAATGGATAAGAAAGGATTTCCATTGAAATCAGTTTGCTTTCAGTTGCTTTTCCTTTTAAACTCAATGGATAAGAAAGGAATCCAATTCCTTTCAATTGCTTTTCCTTGTGAACTCAAAGGATAAGAAAGGATTTCCATTGAAATCAGTTTGCTTTCAGTTGCTTTTCCTTTTAAATTCAATGGGTAAGAAAGGATTTCAAGTGAAATCCATTTCCTTTCAATTGCTTATCCTTTTGAACTCAATGGATAAGAAAGGATTTCAAGTGAAATCTATTTGCTTTCAACGGCTTTTTCTTTTAACTCAATGGCCCCGCATGACTCATGAAGATGGTCAAACTTCCTCCTTTCCTAGATGGAAGAAGGATTGTCAAACTGGATTGTGCGAATTTGGTGAAATTGTTTTCTGTCGAATGCCTGATAAACTTCGTGACAAAGCTGATATTGGCTGGTATGAAGGCATCTGGTCAGGTAAGGATACTGAAGCGGATGAGTCACTGGTGTTTGGGAATGGTACCATGCCTAAGGTTCGTACTGTTCGACGTGGCCCTCCGTCAAAGCAATGGAACAAGACACTGCGCTACGCACTGAATGTGGCACCTCGGGACCCGCAAGGAAAGGACGCCGCTGACGCCAGTTTCGTTCTTCCACCAACACGGGGAGCTCCCGGAAGAATCCAAGCACCTCTCGGGACTTGAAGTGGAAGAAACTGTAGAAACTGAGCTTGCACCAGAAGCTGACAGGGAAACCAAAATTCATAGCTACAGCCCATCACATGGGGATGATTCTGAATCATTGAAGTCATTTATTTCCGGTAGAAGTTGGAGACGTCGGACTGCCCTCGACTGAACGGACTGCCTCCGACTGAACGGATACAGCGCCCAAATCGTATTGCAACTGATGAATTGGCAGACGTCAAATTGTTTGATGTGACTGCTTTCACTGGTTGTGCTGCATCTGTGACTGCAGTATCAGTACCAACTGAGGTTCCTGTGGTGCTGTAGCCAGAAACGAAAACATTGACGAACGCAGGCAGACAGGAACTTGCACTGACTGCACCATGTTTGAGCCATGTGGAATCTGACCTCACTGAAGAAGTAGCCAGAGAAGGAATGGTAGAGGAAATGAGGTTAATGAGAAAGTTTGGCGAGTATGACGAGATACCAACTGAACACTGTTCTCAAGAGGGTTTTGCAATGCACTGGACTGCACTTGGGTGAAGCGTGGGAAAACGTTCTGTGAAGTGTGCTGTCGTTTTGTCGCGCCCGGATGCTTCCAAGAGGACGTGGGCAGTGACGGCATTTTCGCGTCTACTCCTACTCTCGTCAATCTTCGCGTCCTTCTCTTCCTGTCACCGTCAAGATGTTGGACTGTGAAAACATGCGATATATCAACTGCGTTCTTGCATGCGCCCCATGTTTGAAAGATTGTTTATGTGACCGTCTGTTGGGCTTTACCCTGAGAACAGTTGTCTTTGGTTATTGAAGCGAGCGATGTACGGACTGAAGCAAGCTTGTGCTCTTTGGCAGGCTCACTTTGGGAAAACGATGACGGCACTGGGACGTCACTGCTGTAAGACTGACCCAAACCTGCCCTGCAATTCTTGTACAGAACTGTATGTATGGCGTTCTGTAGACGATCTTCTTGTCTGCGGAAACCCTGTTCGTATCAGAACTTTCACTGAACAACTGTCAAAAGAGGCCTTGGTGAAGTTTGAAGCGGACGGAAACCGACGGAAACCACGGACTTCGATAAGTTTCCTAGGTAGAAACATTGAGACATAATGTTGATAGCGTAGACATCACCGTGCCAACTGCGTGTGTAAAAGACGTGCGGAAGCTGTTCGGTATGGAAAAGGCGACGCTTTCGCCTACCACTGGAATGTCACCGAATTCAAACCATGTTCCTCAGCCACTGAACAATGCGGGGTAAACTGTTGTGGCTTACACGGATTACACCTAACATGTCTTCCGCGGCCAAGGAATTCTCAAGATCTCAAGAGATTTGATCGCGCGTCACTTACATGAAGGACTTACTGTGGTATATCTCTGGCACCAGAGATCACTGTCAATGACTGTGCCCATGTGTGATGATCTTAAACTCTCATTGTGCTTTGGACATTGATTGTTACGTTGACTCGGACTGGGCTGGGTGTCGGACCACAAGGACAAGCGCAAGGGTGTTGTAGTTCAATTATTGGATTCGACTGTTTCCTTTGGAAGCAGGACACAGGGAGCGATTGCCCTTTGATCGGGCGAAGCAGAACTGTACGCAATAGGACGAGGAACTAGCGAGGGACTGTTCGTCAAGATCTCATTTCTGAAGCAAGATTGAGCAAAACGCTGAATACCACCGTTCACACTGATTCAACTGCAGGCAAAAGTATTGCCACTAGGTTTGGAAAAAGCAAGAAGAAAAAGCGCGTAGAACTGAGATTCCTCCATGCGCAGGAACTGGTAGCAAAAGGGTTTCTGAGATTAAGAAAAGTAGGAACTAAAGTCCACAGCGCCGATGTACTCATTAAGCATCCTTCTTCTGAACCATGGATTCCCCAATGTGAAAAAGCTGTGTGTGAGTGTCTGTGTGTGTGTGTTTATGGTCTTCCTATTACAATGGTTTGGAGGCTTAGGAGGGTTGAAAGAGGCGCATTGTGCTTAGTTGCGGTGCTTTCAAATTTCTATTTGCTTTGATCGTTTCCAGCTATGAAACTTACCTGATGGTTTCACCGAGCCATTTTTTGATTTTTTTGAACATTGACATTGGGCTGCGAAATTCAAAGCCCCTTGTGAGTCGGAGGGGGAGCAGCGCGCACACTGCCGCACACACACACACACACGCACACACACGCGCACTGTGTAGCTTCAGGATACTGAAATGATTTGACACCATTTCGTTCTGAAAGCCGCTGTTGACCATTGGTCGTTTGAATTGAATACGATGAGCTGACGCTGCTTTGCTTGAACTGGTTTCGCCTCAAACACATTAAAAGCCGTCACTGACTGACTGCGCTGTCGCTGTTGAGCCCTACTACCTGACTGCTCACTCGCTGTCATCAAGGATGGCATCCACTGCAGCTGCTGGATCGGCTACTGGACCGACACTGGCTGAGCAATCTGTCCATGCTGCACGCTCCGATGATGGATTTACCGAGGTTTCCCACCGGATCCACACCTGCGTATCCGGAGATCGCTGAGCTGGAAGCTCCCCAACTGCTGACACGACACTGACACAGCACATGACCGATTTCCAACAGATGCTGCAAACATTGAAGTGGCCTGTCTGGACTGCGGATTGCAGCGACTGCAATGGCATCACTGTGATCCACGCTGCTGCCAGCTCTGTGACACTGTAGACCTCACTGTGGCACTGTCCAGTATTTGCCATCCTGCGATTGGTGCACATGCATTGATAAGGAGTGGACCTCTCAAGACTAAAGAGAACATTTCATTGTTGGTGCTGGGCCCACTGAAGAGTGATCGAGCCTGCCACTGACGTGTCGTGCACGTTCAATTCATGGTGGCGCGATCGCTGCCTGAACTGGAAATTGGACTGATCTCCGAATTCCATGGATCGATTGGCTCTTGGTGCATTGCCTGCGCTGCATGGAGAATCAAACTGCAAGGAATTATTTGGTTGCCACTGTCGTGAAATGGTTGGCCGCCTGGTGCTCACATTCAGCCAGGGAAAGGGGATAGGATTGAACACTGGCGAATGCAGTTTGAAACATTGGGAATTGCACCAACAGGCACTGTGCAAATGAGCACTGCGCCATTGGGAACTGCGCCAGTGGCCATTGAAGATGATGCCGCTGATGAGTCCAGTGTGGGCACGCTTGGGGGATCATTGCCACTGGATGATGCGTCACTGTGGAGATCCGAAGGCGCAAGTGAGAGACTGCACTGAGCTGCCAGCTGTGCAGAATTTTTCCGTGGATTGAAGTGATACTGTGGAATTATGAACTGATTGGTCCATGCCACTATTTCAAGACCATCAAGTGGGATTGATTTCATTCAACGGTGGATCATGTCTACTGAGACTGATCCAGGGGGGATGTCAAGATACATATTTTGCACCCACTGCGCACTCATGATCATACTGATCAGAGACTGCACTGCCTGACTGTAAGATTGTCTTCTATTAATTGCACAGGGGAAAGGTCCGGAAATTGTTTCGATATAAAGTTAGTCAGTCAGTAAGTCAGACAGTCAGTCAGTCAGATAGTTAGTTAGTTACTTACTTAGTTACTTAGTTGGTTAGCTAGTTAGCTAGTTAGCTAGTTAGCTGGTTAGCTGGTGGGCTAGTTCGCTAGTTGGCTAGTTAGTTGTTTGTTAGTTAGTTAGTTAGTTTGTTTGTTTAGTTTAGTTTAGTTTAGTTTAGTTTAGTTTAGTTTAGTTTAGTTTAGTTTAGTTTAGTTAGTTAGTTAGTTGGTTAGTTAGTTAGTTGGTTAGTTAGTTAGTTAGTTAGTTAGTTAGTTGGTTAGTTGATGTTAGTTGATGTTACTCAATGTTAGTTAGTTAGTTAGTTAGTTAGTTAGTTAGTTAGTTAGTTAGTTAGTTAGTTAGTTAGTTAGTTAGTTAGTTAGTTAGTTAGTTGAGTCAAGTTAGTTAGTTAGTTAGTTAGTTGGTTAGTTAGTTAGTTAGTTCGTTAGTTAGTTAGTTCGTTAGTTCGTCAGTTCGTTATTTGGTTCGTTGGTTCATTGGTTCGTTGGTTGGTTGGTTAGTTGGTTAGTTAGTTTGCTACTTTGTTAGTTTGCTACTTAGTTAGGTAGCTACTTAGTTAGTTTGCTAGTTACTTAGTTAGTTGGGTAGTTTGTTTGTTAGTTTGTTTGTTTGTTTGTTTGTTCGTTCGTTTGTTTTTTGTTTGTTTTTTGTTTGTTTGGTTGTATGCTTGTTCGTTTGTTTTTTTTGCTTGTTCGTTTGTTTGTGTGCCTGTTCGGTCCTTTGTGTGCATGTCCGTTTGTTTTTTAGCTTTTTCGTTTGCTCGTTCCTTCCTTCGTTCCTTTGTTCCTTCGTTTGTGCGTTCGTGCGTTTATTCGTTCGTTTGTTTGTGTGGCTCTACGCTTGCGATTCTGCACGCGGGTCCGCCTCTACCTCCAGCCAGCGCTCGCCGAATGCGTTTCAACATGTTTCAACGCACTGGATGCGTGCTGGTGACTGGTGTTAAGCGGTATCAGCTTAGGATACCTGGGATGTTCGGCCGGCGCACCTGCAAAAACATTCAATTTCTAACCTTCATTAAATTTGCCACACGGGATACACAGGCTTAGCGGCAAACCTGGTATGCGAAAAATTTAGCGTCTTTGCTTTTTGCATCTGAGGCACGGAGATGCTGCGATACCTGAAATTCACCCTGTATAGCGGTCGCAAAGTAGAAACATGTTTCTGAAGTCGCTTGCATGCCCAAAGTCTGTCTACGACCCCAATTGTCTGAGAATGCCATGAATGCGCCCTAAAAGTAAGTAACAGAGGTGCAAGACAGAATAGTTTGCAAGCATTGTTGTAGCAGCAGGGTTTTGCAGTGCTTAGGTGAAGCTTTCGAATTTTCGATTTCGTGAAAGCGCTTCGAGCTCAGAAACCGGCCAAGGTTTTTCCCAGGGCGAGTGTTTGCACCAACATGCGCAAAACCGTGCTTACTTACATGATTTGAATATGCGGCTTGCATGACAAAATCACGCCGCCAAACTAACACCATTGGTGTTTGTTGTTGTCGGATGTTTGCGCCCCCGCGCAAGGCAAATTCGCAGAGTCTAACCCTTTTAGATTTTGGTTTTGCAATGAGTTTGAGCGCGCAACTCAATTCTTTTTTTGCGACGGTCAGAGAGAGCCTTTGACGGGTTCTTTGCCTGCTTGGGGATTGGCCTTGCATGCGTAGCTGGAGGTGAGCCTTGGGATAAAGCTGTGTGTGGCACTTTGATGTTCATGGCGCCGGAGGCTGTTGACCTTCAGTTGCTGCTGGGAAAAAGGAAGTTTGGCTTTCGGACTTTAGATGCCGCGCTTCCTATTCAGCTGCCAGGTAATTGGATCGAAGGCCACGGCCCCATACCTAGCTGCAATGGATGTATGGGCGGTCAGACGCTCAGCTGCTTCGAAGTGCTTTGTTCACCTTGGCAACCATGCCAGTCTAATTACTCTGTCTGCATTCTCGAACCTTATCAAAGCCACTGCTTTCTGAGCTTCAGTCTCCGGGTGGCGCACCAGCAGGCTGGAGTGATACTTTATGTTCTTCTCACGGGCGACGCGCTGGGGATCCCAGCAAGTGCTTGCATGCTGTTGCGCATTGAAGCTGGCATTTCGGAACTGCTTTTCGCACAAGCAATGATACATTTGATAAAGAAAATGTTGAACACAACGGCGTGATGAAACGCTGGCTTTGGTTTTTGGTTGTATGTCTGGGCCGCCTTGGGACCTGTAAGACCTAGGAAAAAGAAACTTGCCCCCAGATGCTCCCAGGTTTGGTCGAATTTCGCACTTATATACTTGAAAATGCCAAGAACATCTTGCACAGGGCGAATTTTTTCCGTTGCATGTTGCCCGAGAAGCGCCGCGCCCAGGGTTTTTTCTTTACCGCGTGGAAGAAAAAAGGGGGCATTCGCCAAGGGCACACATACAGGCACTTGGGCATGCATGTTTGCTTGTTTCTTGTTGAATTCTTACAGCCGAATATTTCCAGAACATTCGTGTCTGCTTCGAAAAAGGAATTTGGCGCTTGCCGGATCCTGTCTGACATTTGAAAGCCAAGAGTTTCCCGTGGAATGCTGAGGGGCACACACATCCACACACTGCTTAGGTTGATTTGAAGATGATGAAAGTAGAGCTTGCCGTCGCCTGATTCCTAGGCAACCTTCGATCAGGAACAACATGCGAAAACCGCCCACATGTGTTGGGGTTCTTGGCTTGGCCCCGTGCCACGTCGATCGGAAACTACGCTGATAAAAATGCAGGTACATCAGTCTGGCGTCCCAGAATGACTCACACTTCCCAACAGGCGTCTTCGTTGGCCTGAGTCCTGCTGAGAAGCCTCAGGCCCCCTGCATTATTGAATAGAAATTGCTATTGATGTATAAAGGAATCCGTATGTGATAACGGGTTTCACACACACACACACACACACACGCACGCACAAGCCCCTTCGGGCCTAGGGCAACTACAAAGAACAAAACAAGCAAGTCGATCGTCGGGCCCACCCCGTCACTCAGACAGCAGAACACCAGTCCTGGATCGTCACGAACACTATCAGAAATGGCAGGGGCCCCGACCGTTTCAGAATCGTCGCGCGTGTCATCTTGGACTACTGGCACTTTCTCAATATTAGGCACCCCAGCCGGTGATCGTGATGGGTTCGATCCGGTGGCCCAACGTTCCAAGAATGAACTGATGTCTCTCAGCATGGGCATGATATGAAAAGAACAATTTGCGCATGAAGGTTAAGCACTATGGCCAAACGTGAACCAGACCAGATTGTGAAATCCAATGCTGAGGCTGCTAAGATGTACCTGTGCACGCACGACACTTTGAGCAGAAGCATGCTCATATCAAAACCTGAGGTCCTGACGACAGTAAGAGCACAACGCGAGCATACAACTAAAAAGATGAAGTGTGAAGTCTAACATTCACAGGAGACTATGTGATAGAGAGTAGTTCCAGACATAGAAAAAGAACAAGTTCAGATTGGAGGAAAATGGCGTCAGACTTGAACCCAGCAATGAAAGATGCGCGATTGCCTCATGGAAAGGTAAAAACTTAAAGATGATGCCAATATGTATAATATGTAACATGGTCAAATTTGGATGATAGAATCTGTTCAGGCCTTTTTATGCGAACTCGAAGACGTCACGCGCTTGAACATCTCGATGAACTTGGTGAATGACAGTCATAATGGTCTTACGTGCGGATTCTGTGGACACAAGGGCGGAATCTCTGGATGATACCAAACCGATTAGATCCTGAATCTGAGGTAGATGAAGATGTGGAGGACGCACACCCGTCAGAATGAGATGTAGACGAGCAATGAGGCCACTAAGGGCTGTGCGCGAAATGCCGCAACCAGAACTGTGTCTCAACGGTTTGTCCCATGGCAACTAATGTAATAGCATATTGTCGGCAGTCAATTTTGTACCGTAGGGCTTCGTCACCGAAGACTGGCTCCAAAAGGATCGGTTTTGCATAAAAGTCAAGTCTCCAAAATAATTCAAAGTCCAGGCTGTCACGATCCGCGTTTGTCGCCAGCAGAAGGCGGTTATCGACGTAACGGTGATGAAAACCCATGCTGGTACGAAATACACGAAAATATGAATGAAAGATCCATTCCCTCAGTAATGCAACCGCTGAACAGAAAATTGGGGCCCACTGGGACCCCATACTGGCACCACGGCGCTGTTGGAATACAGTTCCTCCAATGCTGAAGTAGCTATGATTCAAAAGGATTTGTATATGAGCAAGGCATAGGCATATTGGCCGGTATTTGTGATTACGTGATCTCCAAAATCCACGAAACGTTCGTAAAGCTCGTTCCATAGACTCTTGGTGCATATTGAGGGAAGGGTCAAATGTTTGCCCTCGAAGTTCACAAAACCGGCACACAGCAAATTGAACAGCTTGTCGCATGCAAGAATGATCAACTTGATTGTAAAATCCAGCAATGTCCTCTTGTTCCAACGTGAGTTCGCCATAGGCATGGTCTTGACATGAAAACAATTTGGCAACTGCATGTAGCACTGACTTGATATCCGTAACAGACAAAAGGTCAGAATAGACGACTTGAGAATTTCATACAACGCTGTTGCCAATGTGCTTCCAATTGGACGACACTACGTTTGAGAGTAATCCACAATTGGTCTTGCTTCCTGGGAAAACCTTGCTGGTTTTGCAAGAATATATGCAGTGCTAAGAGCGGATCCAAATCTGAAACCCCATTTGTAGCGTTGTGCGATCCACGCTGGGATGCCTTGCTGAATATGTTCAAGCAAGGGAATGTGGCACATTTGACATCGAAAAAAGCCGAAGTATCCAGGAACGTTCGGTTCATCAAATAGTGCCATTGAGCAGGACAGCGCAAAGTCAGGGAATGTGGAAGATGATTTGAGGGCGGGGCAGACCAAATGGGCGTAATCATGTTGAAGCCTCTGAATCTGTTTCTGAATCTGTCCTTGAGAGTTCCGTTTGAAAATCCGCCGTTGTGTCAGCAAGAAATCTTGCCAATATTGGATCAAAGACTTCCATCTCAGCAGCCACTGCTCAAAATAAAATGCATTATGATGAAGAAACTGTGTCCACGAGGGCGGAATCTCTTCAGCGATGTGTTGATGAAGTAGTACTTCATCGGGAAAACATTCTTGCGCAAAAACAGAAATATGTTCGGTCTTACGCTCACGTTGTTGAATATGCAGTGGGAAACGATGACAAGTACACGGAGGTTGGTGTTCAGGAGTCCACCATTTCAACGTCTCCCCAAATCTGAAGAATGTTTGTCCCAACGTCCGATTCTTTGACGCGAACAAATGGTGCCCGTACTTTGTGGAAAGGCGGAAAATTGATGAAATGATGAGAGGTGAAATTCAGAAGCCACTGTCTTATCGCATCGTTCATGTCATCGGACAACACTTGAAGTTTCATGGGCACATTGGGTGGTGGAGAATCTGTTCCCAACGTGTACGAAATGGTTCTCCCAGTTGATGGGAGGGTCTCCATAACAGGAAAAGATATTGAATATTTGCCTGTGATGAGCGCAGCGTCTTGGAAACATGAAACTTTTCAAAAGTGTCAGAGCCTATCCGGGTGAGTATTGTGTAAAGTCCATCAGCAGTATGGAATCTGCATCCCAGAACGCACATCCCATGGCTGTTCGTTTGACATAACGACGACAGAATTTCCGAGTCTTTTCCAGAAACGGTTCGGTAAACAAAGGCCCGAACCGCTGCTTCCCAATGTGGAACTTCTGCAGAAAGTGTTTTATCCATGGCCGGCTGTGCTGAGGTCGGTACGTCGTCTGCAAAGCCGTTTCAATGGCATACAAAGTGTCCAAACTTTCATGTCGTAAAGGAAAACAGCCAAATCTATAGAAATTGTTCAAATGAAACCAGACCTCTAAAGCGAGCTCAAAGTATGCAAGTTGTTCATTGCAGAGTTGACGATATTTCCGCATACGACTCTGTTCTCGGTCAAAAACTGAGTGTTGTGTGGCACCAATGCAAAAGTCAGCATACCGAAGATCCAACCGCATGTAAATGACTGACGTCTGTGTCCACCATGTCCGTGAAAATTTATAAGGAAGCTGTACATGTTGAAGGATGATCATCAATCTTCGTCGCTTTTGTGTCCTTGAATTCAAACATACCCCAAACACTGTCCACTGACTGAGAGACCATAACAACGTCCGTTGAAGCTGCCAAGTCAGTTGTGGAGTATATTGCAAAAGACTTGCAAGAAAAAAGATGTAGGATTGAGCAATCTCCCGAAATTGTACGCTCTTAGGTCGTGTCTTCCGGGTGGTTTGCTGATCAAAAGCAGGTGGGCTTACTTGATCTGTTGGAAACCCAAATTGCCAGTCTTGCAGCAGCTGACCTGCGGCCAACAATCTGATGTGGGCATCAACATTGCATGTCAGAAACGCAGAGGAAAGGCCCCAATCATTCAAGCTCAAGGTTGGGTTGGTTTGCCTGATCGAATTGTTTCAAATGGTTCTGGAGAGTTTCAATGCTCTTGTTCAATTCTCCCTGACGTTCCTTGGGAACATTCTTCTTGACCCAATCACGAACCTCGGCCTCAGTTGCTGTTTGAGGTGCCTGGATTGCGTAGAAAGCTTGGGCACCTTTCCGTCGGTAGGGCATCATAGGGTTTGCAGGACTGGATGGTCTTCTGGTGTACCGCTAGGAGGAAAGAAGGCATTGATTTGAGGTTGGCCTGTTGGAGGAGACTGCGTATGTTGGGATGGTTGGCCACCACTACCTGGAGCCTGTGACGCCTTCAATGCCGCATTCGGCCTGGAGTTTCTTTAGTTCTTCTAAGATGGCTTGCTGTGAGTCTTGGGGACAAAGGGTTCCAAAACGGTCCAATGTCGACTGGACCAACCCTTTGATACTTGTCAACTTTGTGTCCCATTCTTGTGGATCCAGACCCTGTGGTGTGAAGACTCTCAATAATTTGTTGGAGTCCACGGTATCCTTCTGTGTTTTACATTTCACGAAAAAGTGTGGTGGCAAAAGCGGCTTCCATTCGATTGCGAAATGTTTCACATGAAACAAATCTGCCATTTGCCACAAGGCGAAGTCCCCAATTCCCGATACCACTTTGAACGACATCTACGAGCCTGACTTAAGTAATTTCTTGTCCGGCAGGGTTTTGCCGACGACTGAATTGAGTGGATTCCACTCTCTTGGGAAAGTTTAACCCATACTCTGTTTTGGTATCGTCACTGCTGTTCCATGATGACGGTGGATCGTATCGGTCCGTCCGCGGTCGTTTGTGTTCGGAACGGCGGCGTGAATCTTCTCTAGGGCTCCGACGAGGTGATCTACGTCTTCCTGATTCTTTGTGTGCTCGTCTGGCCGATCGGGATCGAGAATTCCGTCCCATGTCTATGTGAGAAGAAGAAGAGACGTGTCGATTGGGCAATACCTTGAACCTGCTGAAACATGTCAGGATCAAAATCACACATGCATCTTTTGCGCCAGAAGCTTAGGCACAACTGACACAGCTACTTTGCACAAGAAACTGGAATGCAGTTAGCACAGCGAACCAATGTGACTCCATTTCAGATTTCCCGGGGAATGTTGAGGCATTCTGTTCTACTGCCGAAAACACCACCTGCAGAAGGCTGTGCAAAGCTTGTCGCGCAGGAACATGCTTTAGTCTCAACCCATTCCTAGCTGGCTGACTTGCTTGCTTGCTGGTTTGCTTCCTAACACAGCACCTTTGAAGACAAGTGTTTCTGAAAAATTCTTGCCGTAAAAATGAAAAAATCCTACAACAACAAGTAAACGTTTCATATAGTGCGTTATGCCGACGCACTATAAAATCATATAAAATCCATCGAAATAGGGTAAGCCGGATATGTCGCCTCGAGGGTCCACGTATTCGAAAACGTCGCCTTTGAAAATCGCCGGACTTTCCAAAATCAAAATTTGTGATCCATTCCACTGCTACAAATTAATGTAGCAACCACCCGCCCTCCACGGGTTTGACATGTAAAACATCGAAGTGAAACTGTTACACTTCTCGAATGTGTATGTCATTCATTGTCATCCCACAAGCAGCTGAGACTGAATGCAAGTTAACTTCAGATTTGCGCGTTTCAAAACCTTGAGTCACAGGATTCCACTTCTTGATTTGTGCGTATCACAAAACCAACGGTACTACCAAGTTGTTGTGTTTGAGTTAATTCCCGAATTCCCGAAAGCTCCTGCAAAAGGTTTTTCCCAAAGAACAGCTACCAAAATCATCTACACAACATCTCCTACTTACATCATCATCACAGACATCTCATACACATCATCTACATCATCTACGGCATCTACATCATCTACATCATCTACATCACCTACATCACCTACTTCATCTACATCATCTACATCTACATCTACATAACATCTCCTACTTACATCATCACATACATCCCAGTCAAACCATATACATCATCTCAATCCTGTGTGTAAAGATTTCCTTGTCTAAACCTTTCTGTGTGTAAACGGCCTTCGGTGTAAAAGTTTTGCTTCTGCGTGTAAAAGCTTCTGTGTGGAAATATTTCCCTGTGTAAAAGCTCGTGTGTGTAAACGCTCTTCTGTGTAAAAGCTCCTGTGTGTAAACGCGTCTGTGTATGAAAGTTCTTCTATGTAAAAGTGTTTGTGTGTATAGAGTTGTCTGTGCAAACGTGGATGTGTGTGAACGCCCTTCTGTGTAAAAAAAAGTTCCTGTGTGTAAACGCGTCTTGTTGTAAACGCTCTTCTGTGTAAAACGTATATATATGTGTGTGTGTGTGTAAACGTGTCTCTGTGTAAGAGCTCTTCTGTGTAAAAGCTTTTGTGTGTCAAAGTTTCTGTGTCTAATCGTTCTCTGTGTGAACGTGGCTATGTGTAAACGCCCTTCTGTGTAAAGGTTCCTGTGTTTAAACCTGTCTTGGTGTAAAAGCTGTTCAAATCTCCTGTGTGTAAACGTGTCTTGGTGTAAACGCTCTTCTGTGCAAAAGCTCCTGTGTGTAAAAGCTTTTCTGTGTCTAAAGAGTTCTCTGTGTAAACGTGTCTGTGTGTACACGCCCTTCTGTGCAAAAGTTCCGCTTCTGCGTGTAAAAGGTTCTGCGTGTAAAGGCTTCCCTGTGTAGAAGCTCCTGTGTGTAAACACGTCTGTGTGTAAAAGCTCTTCTGTGTAAAAGCTTCTGTGTAAAAGCTTCTGTGTGAAAAGGGTTCTCTGTGTAAACGCCCTTCTTTGTAAAAGTTCCTGTGTGTAAACGTGTCTTGGTACGCTCTTCTGTGCAAAAGCTCCTGTGTGTAAACGCCCTTCTGTGTAAAAGCTTCTGTGTGAAAAGAGTTCTCTGTGTAAACGTATATGTGTGTAAACGCCCTTCTGTGTAAAAGCTCCTGTGTGTAAACGTGTATGTGTGTAAACGCGTCTGTGTCAAATCTCCTGTGTGTAAACGTGTCTCTGTGTAAGAGCTCTTCTGTGTAAAAGTTTCTGTGTGTAAACGTGTCTTGGTGTAAACGCGTGTGTAAAAGCTTCTGTGTGTAAATGTTTCTGTGTGTAAAGAGTTCTCTGTGTAAACGTGTCTGTGTGTAAACGCCCCTCTGTGTAAAAGTTTCGCTTCTGTGTGTAAAAGCTTCTGCGTGTAAAGGCTTCCCTGTGTAAAAGCTCGTGTGTGTGTAAACGCTCTTCTGTGTAAAAGCTCCTGTGTGTAAACGCGTCTGTGTATGAAAGTTCTTCTGTGTAAAAAAGTGTTTGTGTGTATAGAGTTGTCTGTGTAAACGTGGATGTGTGTGAACGCCCTTCTGTGTAAAAAAAAGTTCCTGTGTGTAAACGCGTCTTGTTGTAAACGCTCTTCTGTGCAAAAGCTTCTGTGTGTAAACGCCCTTCTGTGTAAAAGCTCCTGTGTGTAAACGTGTCTTGGTGTAAACGTTCTTTCTTGTGTCAAAGTTCCTGTGTGTAAACGTGTCTTGGTGTAAACGCCCTTCTGTGTCAAAGTTCCTGTGTGTAAACGTGTCTTGGTGTAAACGCCCTTCTGTGTAAACGTTCTTATGTGTAAACGTGTCTTGGTGTAAACGCTTGTCTGTGTAAAAGCTTCTATGTGTAAATGTTTCTGTGTGCAAAGAGTTTTCTGTTAACGTGATCGCTTGCAAACGCACAAGCACTATAGGAACTTAATTCTCCTTCATGACACGTTCATGCATGGCCTTTCATGGCAAGGTTTGTCATTCATTCTCATTCATTCATTCTTTTTCCTCGTCATTCATCAACATTCCTCATCCTACGATTTCTTGCCATCTTCTCCTTCCCAACTCTTTTCGCCTACTCCTTCCTTCTTTCCTTTCGGGTTTACACTGTCGTCTAGAGTTTTTTCCAACTGATTCACATTTGAAATCAAGGTTGTTGCGGACTCAACTCTTCGACTAGGCCTACCCGCTGCGGAACACTAGACCACACTTGGGCAACACCCAGGAAGGATCGCCGCGGAAGGTGGCACGCAGAAGAAGCAAGGAGTCAAGGGGGAGAAAGAGGCAAGCAAAACGGAGAGGAGGAGTAAGAACACAGCAGGGATTTTTCCAGCAGCACATGCTGCTCAGTCAAACTTCTAGTAAAACCATATAAACCCACGGCTCAGTAAAGGCGTAAACGACATTCGTCGCCAACTTAATAATCTCTGTCTTTTGTGTTTTTTATCGTTTCCTGTGCCAAATTTGGTCCGGAGGAACACAAGTGTATGCGGACTGGAAAGAATCGGATGGTTGCCAGAGCCTCTCACCCCCCGCGCTTGAAAGGAGACAACTATCACTCCCTGAACTGAACATGACATAATTCTAACATGAAATGTCCGCATCAAGGCGTTGGACAGACTGTGTATTTGAAAATCAATGTTGTTTGGGTTGTTCATGTCAACTCGTGGCATGACATGGTGGTGAACTGTTTCACACCAATTCAACATCATGACTCCCGCATTGGAGTCGCGAATTTCACACTGACATAGCCTACTGATCACAATCTTGTTACATTTCCTACCGTGTGTACGCCATTCTTTCTTGGGACCCTACTTTGGTGCTGACGCTCCGAACGATTAGTTTTCTTTTTTGGATAGCCAGCATCTTGCTACATGCAGACTATAAAAGTTACACGGAAGCTTCTTTTTGTTGTGGTGTCGGTGCTGACGCTGTAAATATCTGTAAATAACTAATTGTGTTCTTGGGTAACTGGCATCGTGCTACATGTCAGCTACCAAACTTACACGAGCAGTTTTCCAAAACGCGCCTTGCCACACAATCCAGACGCTGGAATCCAAAAAGATTGTAAATATCTGCTAGACTCTGTTTCATGCGCCAACGACTAATCCACTACCTGGTCGCTGGAGATATTGACTCCATGGACTTGTCAGTCTTTAAGCTATTGTAATTTGTTCTCATGTAGGATCACCGCAACATACTTAATCTTTGAAAGATGAGATCGGAAGGTCCATTGCTGATCCGCTCCATGGGCTGAATCTACTATCATAGCAAGCATATGTTCAGCCATGGCTCCACTCTGTGGCGTACGAACGTGGGCCTGTCTCGAAAATGCTTCTCCACTAATACATACAGGACGATCACTGAGGGCGCCACCGTACTTTCCACACATCTTGACAAGAGGTTCCATATCACTGGTGTGAAAATCATCATGGTTCGGCACGACAGCTCGACAATAACAAGAAGTGGGTGGCAACCACGCATATCAGCTGCATCACAACTCCAGGGACGAATAAATCCTTCTCGGGCAATGTCACACATAGCTAAACCCTGAGTGTTGTGTCCGAAAAGGAGACGATGGTTGAATTGCAATTTGGGAGTGCTTCGAAAATATAGTGGTTGCACTGACGCCAATATGGCCAATGGCACCTGTGCCGAAGACATCAGAATGTGAAAACCCTCTATCAGGACAGAGTTTGGTGGATATTGCATGAACGACCCGATAATGGTTTGGATTCCTTCCTCCACATGATCAACTCTTGATGCCGTAAAGGCTGCTGGATACCGTGTGTGCAGATTTTCCAAAACGTACTCATACCAGTGACGACTCATTCTTTTGGCTTCATCTGTACTTTGATAGCCATTGGCGCGGCAAAAGTGATATTTGTTTGGAACCCATTTCTGGTGGCGTGGTTCTTCAATAAGTCTACCCATCTCATACCCTCCAGCAATCCGATCTGGATTTTGATTTAAATCTGTAAATAAACGTAGTACAGTGCTGTATAGTCCACTCCTTCAGCGTCCCACGTTGCACTGTATCAAACTGAGTGGAAGAGAAACGTGCAAGTGGATGCGACACCCACACATGGTATCGAAGTCGCTCCAATTGTGGATGCTTGAATTCCACAATCTCTAGAATGCTAGGTGAGATGGACTGTTGTGCATTTCGTCCAATTTTGAAACATACTGATTGATGTTGGATTTCTGCAGGAACTTCGGACGCTACATCGCTTTGAAAACTCTGGGCCCCCCACTGATGTACGAAAGTTCCAATCTGAGGTGGAGTCGTATCAGAATTGTCCAGGGGATCCGGACCAGGTTCCGATCTTGAAGACCTATGAGCATTGTCACTTCGAACTCGTTTCGACGGTCGTTCTCAGGTCGACACCCGATCAGTCAAAGCGGGTGCAACTTGATGATGTCGCATGTTCCGACTGATTGGCAAAAGTCAAGTGTAAACGAGGCAGAGAACAAGGCTGACACCCTGAATATAGCAAATTAGCAAATTGCGACATGACGCCAATCTGATGAAGTGGATTTTGCGCTTGGAACATTCCCAATTGGCACTGACGTTCCTGAATCTGTAAGGTGTTCATCTGTATAGCTTGATCATTCTGGATGACACGTTGTGCCATCATTGATGCCTCCCCACGAGGCACATGGAACTCTCCAGTGAAACCCCAATAGTGAAAACTGACTTCTTCAGCAGTGCGTCTACTAGCTCATGTATCCCAAGTAGGAAGTGGGTCACGGGGTGGGGGCCCCATGGACTTCGGAACTACGCTAGCCGGAAGCATGATGGTGTTCAACAACCTAGTGAGAAAAGACAAGTGAAAGCTGCAAAAACCGATTGATCCAGCAACCGCTATATACAAGCCTAACGAGACTTGTTGATTCAAATTGGTTCTTTCTACAATGTGAGATCTCACGGCAAAATGTTGTCTCAGAGCCAATACACTAGGTACAGAATCAGTCAGTCGCAGTATGTCAAGGACATTAATCAGCAACAACGAACCCAAAGGGGAGAGAAAGTTCAGGTGTTCGTACGGAATTCAAACCCCGACATGATCTGTTTCGAACTGCGAGTTGTTTATCTATAAGGATCGGACTTGGGTAAAGCACAGGGTGAAGACACCGCTTAGGGTTGATTCATCCCTGAAGGGATTTATCGGTGTCCTTCGAAGGGACCAATTCGTCCAACATTGGGGCTAATCAATACATGTATGACGAACTGTCAGAATGCGCTCCCAAGAATTTGGAGAAATCCTGTGATTGACATAACATCCAAAACGAATCCAGATTGCCCCAACGGGACAGTCCACTACCCACCGGAGCGGCCGGTGACCAGATCTAGACCCGCACGAAGCAGATCGACTATGCTCACAAGTCAGTGAGTGCGCCCAAAACACACTGCTTAGTTTGATTTGAAGATGATGAAAGAAGAGCTTGCCGTCGCCTGATTCCAGGCAACCTTCGATCAGGAACAAAATGTGAAACCCGACCACATGTGTTGGGGTTCTTGGCTTGGCCCCGTGCCATGTCGATCGGAAACTACGCTGATAAAAAATGCAGGTACATCATTCTGGCGTCCCAGAATGATTTCACACTTCCCAACAGGCGCCTTCGTTGGCTTGAGTCCTGTTGAGAAGCCTCAGGCCCCCTGCATTATTGAATAGAAATTGCTATTGAAGCATGGAGGAATCCGTATGTGATAGCGGGTTTCGCACACACACACACACACTTACACTTCGGGGCGCCTTTTCTGATACGTGAGCGAATTTGGTGAAGATGCGAGAGCGCAGGCTAATTTTGCAAAGCCTCTTATCCTGCTACTGGCTTGCGCATCGAGCTTCTGCATTTGATACTTTGGACGCGTAGGATATTGTAGGATCACAAGCTTGCGTGGGTTTGGCCGCCTGCCGGGATATGGCACTTGGACGGGTCCATATCCCCAGACCATCTGCCTATTTGATCTTTTGTTTGGTAATTACGAAAGCCTGCCGGTAGGCATAGGCTGAAGTGATGTTTGCGAACGAAGTGAGATAAGGGGGTGTGGGGGTGAGATCGCCCCTACAGGAAGCAAAACGGCGCAAATAGGTGGTGAACTGCGTGTCCAGGAGGAGCATTTTGCAGGGCGATGTACCAGGTAGCAATTTGGTGACGGTG
>BGPT01002773.1:26120-42166 GCA_003297045.1 Symbiodinium sp. clade C Y103 | reverse complement strand
CGTACGGATCCATGCGTGTCACTGAACTGCTGCTTCTAACGCGAAGCTGAGCAACTACCACCATTCCGTCACTCCCACTATGGAAAACTTTCACGTCTTCAGTTTTCTATCTGAGATTCACTGTGTGCATGCTAGTATTTGCATCATGTCACATATCATGCGCAGTAGAAGGCTTGCATCATGTCACATATCATAGCGATGCCAAACCTCTTCCCACGTTGGGTCAAAGATGGCGNTAGAAGGCTTGCATCATGTCACATATCATAGCGATGCCAAACCTCTTCCCACGTTGGGTCAAAGATGGCGCAGTACAGTCATGTGCCATTTTCAATTGTGTTCATGGACTTGACACTGCTCACTGTCCCGGAAAGGAGCCAGACGCAACGAGAGAACAAAGTCTAATACATTGTGAAACGCTCAAAGCATGTTCTGTCGCATTCTCTCGTGACGCATCAACCAATCCAACCGACATGCCATGCCTACGGCCACGGTGAGAAAAAGGCGTCGAAGTAGTACCTGGCAGCATGTTCTGACTACTCTGTGCCAAGCTGTTTCACATCTGACTGAATTTCACCCATCGTCCATGCATGCCAATGCTACATTGAGTGGAACCAAATCACATAAGCCCATTTGTCAGACTGCATTTTTCTGTCATGAAAAACCAAAAGGGCGGGCAAAGAAGGAATCATGGCACATTGCAATGTGAAGTAACATCCAGGAAGCAGCAACGACACTCACCAACCCGTGCAAATGAATGACTGCTACTTTCTCATGCTGCAACGATACATAGGCCACAAAACAATTGCAACGTTTGCCTGCCAAGACATTTGCAATCAGAAGCGCTTCCGTCCGCGATCTTCGCACGTTGCGTCAATCACGGCGCACGCCTTCGGACTGCCCCAGCGCGACTATGAAACTAGGCGCTCCAACATCGCCGCGGCCATATCGCTGTACACCGTCAACACGGGATCTTGCTGATTAATCAAACTGTGATCGCACACGGCGCGAACACCGGCCACAAGCATCCGGAAGGTACTTTGGTCTTCCGACTCTAGACGATCTGTCCATTGCATGNAAACTGTGATCGCACACGGCGCGAACACCGGCCACAAGCATCCGGAAGGTACTTTGGTCTTCCGACTCTAGACGATCTGTCCATTGCATGAAGTCATTCTCAAATAAGGCGGCACAATGTTTCAGGTGAGCGGCTGCCTCCTGCGCTGCTTGCAACCGCACCGGTCGCTCATGTATTTTTCGCAAAGCAGCTGCGTCCCCTTCCAAACAGTGACCCATGCAGGCGGTGATCTCCGTCAGGTAGCACTGCGCAGTGTGAAACAAAATTCGCTTACCCGGCACCACGTCATCTTCAACCTTGCCGAGCAGCATCACACACACGCCGAGTGCCGCGGCAACCGGCGCCAAGTTCGCCATAGCCAAGCAGACCGCGTTGCCGTCGCCCAAGCACAGGCGACGCAGACCCATGTCGATCAAAGGAAAGTAACTTCTGGCCTGTCCGAGCCGTGTCCGATTTTTCACGGAACGCGCAGACCGCGAATGTTGGAACCCTCTACATGCGTTTAATGAATGGTGGGCACCAATCAAAGAAGCCATCATAAAAACCATTCACCCCCTGTTGCTTCTACGCGTCTGGCGTAGAATCACTCCCCGCCTTGATGCTTTCCAAGTCGACACCCNATCAAAGAAGCCATCATAAAAACCATTCACCCCCTGTTGCTTCTACGCGTCTGGCGTAGAATCACTCCCCGCCTTGATGCTTTCCAAGTCGACACCCAGATCTTGGGCACACTGCTTCAAGTCTACGTTCCAATCTGTTCGATTCTTCATGTAAGTAGACAGCAATTGTCCCCATGCCGTGTAAGCATGTCGATGTCCTGGAGGCTGTATCTTCTCCACGTTTGCCTGCTTTGTTCAATGCTTTTGCAAAAGGGGTACTTCTCTCGTCGAGCTTCTCTGAGTCGACCATGTACCACCTCTTCGTGCTGCTATTGTAGCAAATGTTGCCGCAGTGAAGATTACCACACCACTCCAACCGGCTCACTTCAGCTTGCTCACACATGACCAGCATCGCCACAAAGTAGTATCGCAGAACGACCTCGCTCTCAGGGTTATGCACCCAATCGTCATTCAGAAGTTTCAAAATGGTCCGCAGACTGTTGCCCGCAAACTCCTGCAGCAAGCAATCCACTTTCATCAAGCGTCCGCGCTGATCCTTGACTTCCAAAATTCTGGTTCCGTGCACCATAGGCAAGTGCGCGCCCACCGGTGTCTCCGCATACCGCTGCCAACCTTCCAATTCGTGCTGGTGCAGCTGTTTATACCGTTCATTGTCCACCTCAGTAAACCACTTCAAGCAAAGATTCATATGTTCGAACTTGAAACAGTCTCGGCCAGCTCCGGCATCGAGCCACACCATCTTGTCACGGATGCATTGGCCATCCTGCAACTGAACTATGACCTCGTACGCTTTGGCCGACCGACTCTTGCGAGACGGATTCGCTTCGTTCTGCGTCCAATATTCGCAGGGCGTCGGCAGAACGCGAAACGAGTCAATCTGATAGCATGACATGGCCAAGGGCGAAAGGATACTGAAGGAGTTGACAGCAGACCACCAAAAAACGGTGCAAGATATGCAAACTGTCAACAACTCAGCATATATGTGACCTCTCCACACGTTGTGTCAAAGTCACTCGTGCTTCACCGAATTTACAGCAAACATCAGCAACAATTGCGTTTGCAATGCGTCAAAATCACATCCATGAATGCCAATGCTACAGTGAACGGAACCAAATCACATTAGCCCATTTGTCAGACTGCATTCGTTTGTCCTGAACAGCCAAGAGGGCGGGCAAAGAATGAATCATGGCATATTGCAATGTAAGGTGCCAGCTGTCAGCTAAGCATAAGTCAGTCCCATCCTAACATAGAAAAAAATTCTTCAACGTTCAGCGATCCACACGCTTCGTTTCAATGCTACCTTCTAGCAGATTTTTTTTTGTTTTCGCGACAAGTGTCACAGCGCGCCAAATCAACTTCCTGTCATGCTTCCCGTCCAAACATCTTCGCACGTTGCGTCAATGTTACTCTGGCGAAATTGGTGGTATGATCTGTCACCGCGTCACTATGAAATACAAGATCGTCAAACCGCAGGATGCGAAACCCGCGCAAAAGGCGATGCAAAATGTCCAGAGTTGCAAAGAGGAAGCTAGACCAGAAAAGCCCGTCGAAGGCGGCGACGGTTGCAATACAATAGGTCTATGGAAAGCTGCTTCGCCTTTCCGCAAGGAGCGGTGCGCCCTCTGCATAAACGGGCCGCAAGACACTACTGTCGCCAAACTCTGCCTAGCCCAAAGGATTCGGAATCACGCAATCCATTCCCCCGACGTGTTTCCAGAATGTAACAAACTGAGACTGTCAATGTTTCAAACTCCATCGAAGAGATGTCATGGAAATGAATGAAACACAATGATGTCATGGATCTTCAGGGAAATTCAACACTGAACATGTCACACGGAAAAAACAAGAAGAATCAAACACCGGACAACGTGACACCAACGAGAACTGCGGACGCAAAGGCCAGCAAAGGAACGCATCACGCCGCGCCGCAGAAAGCACGCAGCAAGCAACCGCAGCGGCAATAAAACCATGCCCACAATCGACACCCACACACCATCCAGACGCGCCCAAGCGCCAACAGACGCCAGACAGACGCCAGAAACTGACACGCGTAGCAAGCAGCAGCCCACCAACAACACCCATTGACCAGCCAGACACGCCAAAGTGACAACAGACGCCTAAGGAGTCACAACAATGCACCATGATAAATCTAGACTGAAACAAAGCATTTTTTTTTGCCCGTGCCATCCAATTGTGTCATGCGCCGAAATACGACTCTGCGGCGCGTCACCTTACCGTCACGACATCTTCGCACGTTGCGGCAATGTCACTCAGGCAAAGGACACCAGCGGTGTTCACTTGTGCCGCCGAACCGCCGCAGTCTATGCATCTTTGCACGTTGCGTCAATGGCATTGACAAAGAAACAACGCAGTAGCCCGCGAAAGTCACGGTCTCGCCAACTGAGCCACATGCGGCAAAAAGGTAGCGATCTTCTGCGCTATCGCTACAGCAAAATGTTGCAAATCTCCTAGCATCGCTGTGTTCAAACCTTTGTAGCCGAACACGTTCTCATACTTCGGACTCACTGAAAGGTTTTGAATGAAAACTGCAAGGTCGCGAGCCAGTTGCACAACGTCTCGCACACTGCACCCTTGCTCTGTGAAATTCCGCACATTGTTCTTCTCGGGCTGCCCAAATTTCTTTGCATATTTTTTGCAAAAATAGTCCAAAGTTTCACCTTTCTTGGGCTTGCCGTTGCGCAAAGGAGGAACCTTCGTATCGTCCATGTACAACGTTTGCACTTCCTCCCAGAACCAAGCAATTGACCACCGGCATGCATGAAACTGCAAGCTCTGGACGTAGACCGTGTTCTTGGACGTTTCTTTCTGAGAGTATCCCTCTCCCTCGGCTTCCCAATCTTGTTTCTTTTTGCCCGTTCTGCTGTGAAAGAACGCGACAGAGCCATCCTCGTGCCAAAACCGAGCATTCATGTCAAGACCNGACCTGTAGTGACCTGCCGGGGAAGAACGACATCAAACTCGCAGGACAGATCGCTCCAGATGTCGAACTTTCGCTGTTCTTCTGCCAGCATATAGACTGCAGCCTCATCCATCGGCGTTCCAGACAAGATCGTTCCCTGGCAAGCAGCTTCTGCGCAAAGGACAGTGGATAAGGTGCGACCTTCGTGTCTCATCCACTCTCGGACTCTACGGTATTTCGCCGCCGGCATCTGCCAATGGCCCGGGCAAATGCAGCGCCGCAGCCACTGCGTCGATGGCAAGGCAGCCATGCGAGCATTGGTGTCCATTTTGTGCCACAGTAATGCGCAGGATCAACTTGGCCCGCTGCATGTCAACGTCACCCTCCGACAACTCCGACAACTGCGGTGACAATGGGACGACATCCGGCACGGGAATGCTCCAAGCTCGCGTCACCGCCACGGCATCCTTTCGACAGTGACCCAAAGACAAATTCTGCCACCGACTTCTTTTGGCAATCTCATCTTCGCCATGCNACCCAGCGCGTGTTCATGCCTGAATGTGCGCCGCCTGCTTCTGCGTCAGCAACGGCGCCTGACGAAGCGGCACCAATTCGCCACATCGGCGCAGACACAAAGTGAAACTTGGTGTCAAACAAAAACCACACCCCCTCTGCCTCTTCCGGCTCTTGCCGTTGATCCGTCCTTGACGATGTTGCCTGACCAGAAAAGCAGCAACGCACAATGACAGAAAAGCAGCAACACACAATGACAGGAAAACATCAAAAAAAAAACACCAAGGGCGTGACAGTCGACGCAACTTCCGAAGGTTTTCGCTTCGGTACCTATTGAAAGCAGACACTGCAGACAATCAACGACAATAAAACGCACACTCGATCCAGCACACCTGGCGTTGAGCGCGAACGTTCGCGGCCTAGCCGACGACATAGAAGCACGCTCTGTGAAACAATGATACGGGTAGGCAACGACAAATGGCTGCCTCCTTTCGCCGCTTGTCCTGGCTCTGCGCCGGCGTCGGCCACTCCTGACCAACCAGGAACAACTTGCTTGACAAGAAACATGATACAACACATGCAGTCGCCTCAGCGTCTGCGGCTGCGCCAGGCACGCTCTGTGCCCATGGCGGAGGCAAGCCAGCCCGAGCCCTTTTCGCCTCACTACAAAAACTTCCAAGCAACAGCAATCCTCGGCAACCAATACGGCATCGATATTGGAACAAAGTTATGTATGTCAAAAGCTATTATTTCAGAAAGTGTTTTACTCTTCAATACGAACCCAACAAGAAATCAAAGCCTCCTTCCGTCGGCTTTCTTGACTTTCTGCTGGCAAAGGCCACTCCTGTAACAAGAAACCAAAAAAAAAACATTCCAATATGACATTACAAGCAACCGAGTATACTGTAATTATCTGCATTTCCACCTCAGTAGCCATTGCAGGCTGGAAGATATTCGTGGCTGACGGAGGCGGTAGACCAGCAGCAGCCCGCTTCGCCTCATCGAAAAAAAAATTGAAAGCTGCAGCACTCTTTACTCTACTGCAACTCTGCACCCAGCGACTGTTGGTTCGGCATTCTCTGCGGTCCAGGTAGGGCTCATCCAGGCTGGCTGCCGGGTGCCGGCTGCAGTCTCGGTCGAAGGAGGCGTTTGCAACATAATGCAGGCAAATCAAAAGTCTTCGCACCGCTCTGGAAATGAACAAAAATATGACAAATGATAACTTTGTCGACACAACACATATTTAACATAACACAGCTAGCCCGACACAAAGCGGATTGACACACTCTACCACAGGCGATCCAGATCAAGCTCAGACCAAGGCTTGCGGCGCAGGGGCCGCGGCGACCTGCGGCGACTTGACTGCCTGGCAATGTGTTCTCAACATGTGCATGCAGCGGTCTGAGCCGCCCGATTCGCTCCATCGACGCATGTACAAAAAGAAAACGGCGGTCGTGTCTTAACTGCAAACGAAGAAAAGGATTTGGAAGCTGCAGCACTCCTTCCTCCACCCCAACTCTGTACCCAGCGACTGCTGCTTTGGCATACTCTGGCGTCCAGGTAGGGCTCATCCAGGCTGGCGGCTGGGTGTCGGCTGCAGCCTCGGTCGAAGGAAGCGCTTGCAACATAATGCAGTCAAGACAAAAGACTTCGCACCGCTCTGGAAATGAAGAAAAATATGACAAATGATAACTTTGTCGAAACAACACATACTGAACACAACACAGCTAGCCCAACACAAAACGGATTGACACACTCTACCACAGGCGATCCATATCATGCTCAGACGGAGGCTTGCGGCGCAGAAGCCGCGGCAGCGTGCGGCGACTCGACTGCCTGGCAATGTGTTCTCAACATGTCCATGCGGCAGTCTGACGGTTTGAATGTCCGATCAAAACCACCCACATTCGCAACTTCGTCAGACAGTTGTACGCATTTCAAACTGAGACATTGGCTTTCGGCTGTGCAACCGGCACAGGTCGCTGCAATGAGACTGCCTGTCAGCTTTTTGCATCTCATCTATCTGCAACAATATATAAACCCATGGTAACAGACATCCTAAACCAGCCACGACACAACAGTGTATGCTTACCCGCATGCGCGCTTGACTATCCGTCGCTACTGTCCGTGCGATCGCTGCCTCTGGTACTGGCAATCCAGCTTCGTAACTTCTGGCCTGTCCGAGCCGTGTCCAATTTTTCACGGAACGCGCAGACCACGAATGTTGGAACTCTCTACATGCGTTTAATCAATGGTGGTCAACAATCAAAGAAGCCATCATAAAAACCATTCACCCCCTGTTGCTTCTACGCGTCTGGCGTAGAATCACTCCCCGCCTTGATGCTTTCCAAGTCGACACCCNATCAAAGAAGCCATCATAAAAACCATTCACCCCCTGTTGCTTCTACGCGTCTGGCGTAGAATCACTCCCCGCCTTGATGCTTTCCAAGTCGACACCCAGGTCTCGGGCCCACTGCTTCAAGTCTACGTTCCAATCTGTTCGATTCTTCATGTAAGTAGAAAGCAATTGTTCCCATGCCGCGTAAGCATATCGATGTCCTGGAGGAAGTATCTTCTTCAATTCTGACAGCTGACGTTTGCCTGCGTTGTTCAATGCTTTTGCAAAAAAGGTAGTTCTCTCATCGAGCTTCTCCAAGTCGACCATGTACCACCTCTTCGTGCTGCTATTGTAGCAAATGTTGCCGGTGTGAAAATCACCACACCACTCCAACCGGCTCACGTCAGCTTGCTCACACATGACCAGCATCGCCACAAAGTACTCTCGCAGAACGGCCTCGCTCTCAGGGCGACTCTCCCACTCGCCATTCAGAAGTTTCAAGACCGTTCGCAGACTGTTGCCCGCGAACTCCTGCAGCAAGCAATCCACTTTCATCAAGCGTCCCTGCTGATCCCCGACTTCCAAAATTCGGGTTCCGTGCACCATAGGCAAGTGCGCGCCCACCGGCGTGTCCGCATACCGCTGCCAACCTTCCAATTCGTGCTGGTGCAGCTTTTTGTACTGTTCATTGTCCACCTCAGTAAACCACTTCAAGCAAAGATTCAGATGTTCGAACTTGAAACAGTCTCGGCCGGCTCCGGCATCGAGCCACACCATCTTGTCACGGGTAGATTCGCCATTCTTGAAGTGAACTATGACCTCGTACGCCTTGGCCGACCGACGCTTGCGAGACAGATTCGCGTCTTTCTGCGCCCAATATTCGCAGGGCGTCGGATCAATTCGAAAAAAGTCAATCTGATGGGATGACATGGCAAACGGCGAAAGGATGCTGAAGAAGTTGATAGTAGACCACCACAAAAACGGTGCAGGATATGCAAACTGTCAACAACTAAGCATATATGTGACCTCTCCACACGTTGTGTCAAAGCCACTCGTGCTTCATCGGATTCACAGCAAAAATCAGCAAAAACTGTGTTTGCAATGCGCCAACATCATATCCATGCATGCCAATGTTACATTGAGTGGAACCAATTCACATAAGCGCATTTGTCAGACTGTATTCTTCTGTCCTGAAATACCAAAAGGGCGGGCAAAGAATGCATCATGGCATATTGCAATGTGGGTTACCATCCAAGAGACAGCAATGACACTCACCAACCCGTGCAAATGAATGACTGCTATTTTCTCATGCTACAACGATACACAGGCCACAAAACAACTGCAACGTTTGCCTGCCAAGACATTTGCAATCAGAAGCGCTTCCGTCCGCGATCTTCGCACGCTGCGTCAATCNCAACGATACACAGGCCACAAAACAACTGCAACGTTTGCCTGCCAAGACATTTGCAATCAGAAGCGCTTCCGTCCGCGATCTTCGCACGCTGCGTCAATCACGGCGCGCGCCTTCGAGCTGCTCCAGCGCGACTATGAAACTAGGCGCTCCAACATCGCCGCGGCCATATCGCTGTACACNTTCGCACGCTGCGTCAATCACGGCGCGCGCCTTCGAGCTGCTCCAGCGCGACTATGAAACTAGGCGCTCCAACATCGCCGCGGCCATATCGCTGTACACTGTCAACACGGGATCTTGTTGATTAATCAAACTGTGATCGCATACGGCGCGAACACCGGCCACAAGCATCCGGAAGGTACTTTGGTCTTCCGACTCTAGACGATCTGTCCATTGCGTGAAGTCATTCTCAAATAAGGCGGCGCAATGTTTCAGGTGAGCGGCTGCCTCCTGCGCTGCTTGCAAGCGCATTGGTCGCTCATGTATCTTTCGCAAAGCAGCTGCGTCCCCTTCCAAACAGTGACCCATGCAGGCGGTGATCTCCGTCAGGTAGCACTGCGCAGTGTGAAACNGGTCGCTCATGTATCTTTCGCAAAGCAGCTGCGTCCCCTTCCAAACAGTGACCCATGCAGGCGGTGATCTCCGTCAGGTAGCACTGCGCAGTGTGAAACAAAATTCGCTTACCTGGCACCACGTCATCTTCAACCTTGCCGAGCNCGATCAAAGGAGAAAAAGCCATGCTAGCGAACTGCAACAAATAGAGCCGATCTGCATCTATGCACGCAGCAAGTGCAACAGGAAACACCAGCTACTCTTAGAGCAATCGCAATGTCAGCTGGACTCAAACATTTCTGATGCAGATGTCAGTTCGTAACACACTTGCGACAACCGTGCCTCAACTCAGGTTCTTCTCGTCCNAGCAATCGCAATGTCAGCTGGACTCAAACATTTCTGATGCAGATGTCAGTTCGTAACACACTTGCGACAACCGTGCCTCAACTCAGGTTCTTCTCGTCCGACCTGGTCTCAGCAGTGGACGCGCAGTCCCGAACCTCAGCCACACAAACATCTCGAACCAGTAACTTGTCAATACGATGCTGTACTGCTACGACAGTCTCTAAAAGAGTCAACATCTTTTTCGATGAACCGCCTCCTGTAGCTCGGAGTCGCTTTGCCATCTCCGCACGTTGCGTTGACAGCGCGACACGGCTCTACTTGCAACAACATGATCTTCGCACGTTGCGGCAATCATGCTCGCAAGCGTCACAGGCTGACGCCAACCGCGGCCAGCCACTCGCGTTCATCTGAAGACATAGCGTCGTCCAGAATGGCCCGCGCCGCCGCCTGCACCATTGCCTTTTCATGTTGCAGCAACACACTCAACTTCTCTGTGACCTTTTCAGCACCGGCCCGACAATACATCCGCAACGACCATCGGCTGCACTCGCGGGGATGTGCGACCTGCACCTCCCATGCTGTAGCGAAGGTAGTGCCGCCTTGCTCGATGACACTTTGCAGCTTTTTTACAAAGTAATCACAATCACACCTCCCCAAGGCCGCCTGCCACAATCCGAACTGCAGAATTGACCAATCATCACATCTGTGCCCGATCAAGTCACCTGCCAAAGTGTGAAGAAACAAATCCGAGCCGTCGAATCCACGATTGCGAGCACGGGCCACAATCCGATCGACAAGTGCTATTTCTGATTCAGTCAAGCAGTGGTACACTTTTCCATACGCCTCCACAGCATCTTCGTTCAGCGGTTGTCGTCCTTCGAACAAGCACTGCTGCAAAATCACATATTGCGGTAAAGCCCAGCACTGAAACTTTGCCGGCGGCCAACATGAGACCTCGTCTCCTTGCTCTGGGCGGCTAGTATCTGCCTGCGGCTGCAGCGTCGCAGCCTCTAAGCCGTTCTTTTTCAGAAGATGTTGCACAGTCTTGAGTTGTCCTCGCATGGCATGTTGCCACACCTCAGCCTCGCAGCTGTTTCGAAACAGCTGTCGGCCGCCGCTACCGGCTGCGTTGCTGGCAAACGCATCGAAAGGAGACGGCATCGCCGGACTCTTCGGCGTCGGCGCCAAGCGCGTCGGCGGCGGCGGCGGCGGCCGCGAGCGAGCGTCCAGCAAGGCCATAGTCCTATCAACAACAGTAAGTGACTCANGGCGTCGGCGCCAAGCGCGTCGGCGGCGGCGGCGGCGGCCGCGAGCGAGCGTCCAGCAAGGCCATAGTCCTATCAACAACAGTAAGTGACTCAACACAAATAACACACATGCATTCTGTCTTCAGCCGTCCTGTCTGCTTTGTGGTGCTTCGCAAACTCATAGGCAGTCCATCTTTCATGATTCGTCGTGCCCCTGCGAATGTCGGCTCCCCGGCTCAGCCAGTACTCAGTGCACATCAAGCAGTTGGCACCAGCGCTGTACAAAAAGCGATAGTGATCCAACAGTTCTGGATCGGCTGCCAACTCCTTGGCTTTCCTCTTTCCCACATGAAAATTTGGATTCAACCTCGCGTCAGCACATGGGGCTGTCATGGCAACCAAGCAAAAGAGACTGCTGCCAAAAAAAAACTTCCGACGAGAAACCACAGCACGTCAATCCATACAATGCACCGTGACATTTTTCAAAAAAAACAAAAGTAATACTGCACAGCAGCTTCTCCACACGTCGCGTCAAAGCAACTGTGAGCGTGTTTGCGTGTCTAAGCAGTAATCTCCACATGACATTTTGCGTGTTTGCGTCTTGCAACCTCAGCAGCCAACATGCCNTTGCGTGTCTAAGCAGTAATCTCCACATGACATTTTGCGTGTTTGCGTCTTGCAACCTCAGCAGCCAACATGCCTGCGGCATACCGTGACTGTCAGCATCTCGTGTAACAAAAACACGCAAACAAAAATCACGCAAACAACAATACCCAAGCCTCAGACGCCCTCACTGCAAGCCATCTTTTCCCACCGCGCCCGCCTCAGTATCAGTGACACGAGCCGCGCAACGCAATCTCTGCACGTTGCATCGATCACGCGCCATGGACAGTCAGATTTGCACTATTCAAAAAAAGACCGGACGGCCGCAAGACAGTTCACGGCGGCGCCATGTTTCGCCGCCCCGCCGGTGCCGCTGCAGTCGGCAACGGCGCTGTGCCCGCCGCCGCCACGCGAGCTGCCCACGCTTCCTCTGCCGCCGCCACGCCATTCAACAGATGGCGCGCAGAGTGCTCTTGGTCAAACCGCACTCGCAAAAAGGCATCAATGTCATCACTCACTGGGATACCCATCCAAGCACCCGCCTCCCTCTGCAAATTCTCGAACAAGCGGGAAATCCGGCTCACGTCCAATGTTGCTGCGTGCAAAGCATCCAACACTTCCCCGACCAAAGTGATTTCCCGATCTCCACCGATCTCGTTCAAGACGTCCAACAACTGCAAATACCATAGAGATATCATATACACATCCTCAGATACATGCCGTCTCATATGCCTGATTTCCGCTGCTATGGTCGCAATCTTCGTCTGNCAACAACTGCAAATACCATAGAGATATCATATACACATCCTCAGATACATGCCGTCTCATATGCCTGATTTCCGCTGCTATGGTCGCAATCTTCGTCTGATGGGTCAGGCTCGTGGAGAACCTCTCCAAACTGACGTTGTCATCCCCGTGACGCGCCATGCCAAGTGCCGACAGCACCGAAAGTTCAGTGGCACCACGCGGTGCAGTGGCACTATATGGTTATTTCTACACTGCAATGTGACCATCTCTTTCTGACAAAGCCTCTTCGCACGTTGCGTCAAAGCTGGCAATCATCTAACTTGCTCCTTTTTTTTCTTGTGTCTTTCATAATGCTCTTCATAATGACAGCTTGAAAGCACGGAAACGGCGAAGACCACTAGGATGTGACACTTTTTCAGACATCGGCTGCCCGTCGCCTCCCGATTCTCTTGCTGGCCATATCATTTTCCCCGTTCCCTGCGCTGCATCCGTTTTTCGCTCGGCTGATCGTGTTCGGCAATACCACACACAGCAATGAAACTTGCTATTTACAACTTCCGTTCATTTTCAAAACAAAAGACACGGCCATGCAAGATAGCAACACCTTTCAACACGAACACACCCCACCGCATCATCTCTGCACGTTGCATCAACGACATGGAGCAGCTCCATATGTACCCAANTGGCCACATCAATCTACGCCCGAAGTCACACGTCCCTTGCCACACCACGTGCGCTCTGCGCGTTGCATCAGTCACGCACTATGGCGACGCGGAACGTCAACTGTCTTGGCCTGTCGCTGACGCCTAGCAGCTACTCTCTCCGCCATCAGGCATTCAAAGTCATGCACAGCAAGTCCTGCAAAACCTCCACTTCGGAGTCCCACCAACAGTGACGACCAGAGTAAGCCAACGGTATCGCCTCGTGTCGTGCTCGTAGTCCTGCAAAGCAACCAAGGCAGCGTCGGTCGCGCTCTGCGACGTTCGCCATTTGCCAACAGCCAGCATAAACTGTTGCAAACGCCACGTCATGCACGGCGCCGGCACCGCGAGACAGACATCCTCGGCAGTGACGAATGGATCGTAGGTCCACCATTCTGGCAGTTGCAGATACCCGATAAACACGTTGGCATGCACGGTGTCACTCGCAATAACGCTCTGGAGGCCACTCGTCCACCATTCCCGACGCGCCTCTGCCGTCTGACGCATTTCGTCGCTCAGCGTCTCGACTCTGTCCTACAGCTCAATCACTTCAATGCACAAACACTAACACTGAACCGAGCCTCTAATAAAACACGATTTGCATTTGGATCACTCCTGGCCTCGAACTGCAACTGTCCCTCAACAATCTCCAGCCACAACTTTTTCTCTCCGTCCTCTGCGGACAAAGTGCTCAAGTACCGGAGAATCCGTTCTATGCGATTCGTTTCCGACCACACCACCTCTTTGCGAACACTTTCCAAAGCCTTGATCGAAGTGAGCGCTTCCCTGCCTCGCAGAATCAACTGCGCCATTTCCAGAAATTGTTGCAAGCCCNCCTCTTTGCGAACACTTTCCAAAGCCTTGATCGAAGTGAGCGCTTCCCTGCCTCGCAGAATCAACTGCGCCATTTCCAGAAATTGTTGCAAGCCCCAATAAAAGCACCTATCTGGCACACTCGCTCGGCTAGCCAAGCAAGGCAGCTCGCAACTGTCTAAGTGGACATACCCAACGAAAGTGTGCAAATCACCTTCCATGGCAGCCTTCCAAATGTCACCTCCTCCTACTTGCACAAGATGCTGGGTAAGCACATCCGTCCCTGGGCCAGAGCGAGACGACCACACGCCACCTTCCTCAGATGAATCTGTGAGCGTCTCCGTCTTCGAGACCTTCTGCGGCTGACCGACCTCCGTCGCCGCAGCCCCTCGCTTCCGCGGCAACGCCGCCTCCAACAAAGCAACGACGTCCGTCGCGTTGGCATCTCTGGCCCAATCCATGGCCGTCATTGGATTCGAGCGTGACCCGCGCGTCAGATCGACGCCGCGCTCGATCCAATGCCGCACGCAGTCGACGCAATTGGCCGAGGCAGCGTAGAGAAACAGGTAATGGTTCTTTTCGTCTCCTGACGGCATGGCCTTCACCCGCGTGCGGCCGTCGGAAACGTGCACCATGTAGTCCGCTCGCGCCGCAGAACACAGAGGCAATGCTGCAATGCTCGCGGCAGCCATGTTCGAGCGCAACAGACAGGCACGTCGACTAAACACATCCTTTCCTTACATCATTGCTCAACATTTCGGTCAATAACAAACGCTCCATACCTACTGGCCTTTTCGCACGTTGCGTCAAAGCCATTTTGATACCAATGCTGTGATATTCTGTAGTGTCCTTCAATCACTTAAACAACATTGAGCAGAGCAAGCTACNGCCTTTTCGCACGTTGCGTCAAAGCCATTTTGATACCAATGCTGTGATATTCTGTAGTGTCCTTCAATCACTTAAACAACATTGAGCAGAGCAAGCTACAACGATGCGCTCATAGCATCACGTCTGCAAGGACCATCTTCAATCCGAGCAAAACAACAATGAACGTAGAAAGCTACGACGTTACCCCCATAGCGACACTTATGCAATCGTTCTACTTCAATCTGAGCAAAACCACATGCACTGTCACACAGCAACTGTCAGTCCTTGAGCTGTGGTCCCAACCGAAAGATCGACCCACACCAGGTGCACGCATGTGCGCAGGTGCGACTTCCTCAGACCGAACGCGGCACTAATATGCATCTACTTGCTGTTGCACCTAGAATATAACCGATCGCTACTCTATCTGAAGTGATCCAAAACAAAAAGTCCTCCAGTCTCGCAACTGTCGACCAATGCGCACCTGAGCGTCAAAATGTCGTCAAAAGCTATAGTTCAATGCCAACACATAGCAAGAACGACATATCCGATGCAGAATGTCACAATCCAACGGCAGTCACCGAAAAACGAGTCAATCCCAACGGCATAGACTGCAGCCACACTTTTTTTCCCTGGCGCATCCGTTCCGACAGCAGGTCATCTGTAAAATTAAACTTCATCGCAATCTCCACAGGAGTGTCAACTGCATTGCCCATGTGACTGAAAAACCAAATTCAGGCAGTANTCCGACAGCAGGTCATCTGTAAAATTAAACTTCATCGCAATCTCCACAGGAGTGTCAACTGCATTGCCCATGTGACTGAAAAACCAAATTCAGGCAGTACATGCCTCCCCACACGTTGCGTCAATCATGCCAAACCACCTGCATGTGTTTAGCGAGCTTCATGCCTGCAACAAGCATCACACAGTCGGCAGTTGGTGCGACGCACTTGCATACGCTGCCTCTAGGCCTCACATCCGGTCTTCGCACGTTGCGTCAACCTTTGCCATGAAGCAATACCTACTGCTGTTGCCCCAGTTCCATCGACAACTAGTTTTCACATATGAAGTGCATCATGAAGCCAATCAAAAAGGAAACNACCTTTGCCATGAAGCAATACCTACTGCTGTTGCCCCAGTTCCATCGACAACTAGTTTTCACATATGAAGTGCATCATGAAGCCAATCAAAAAGGAAACTACTTGAAAAGCAACGTCAACCAAAGAGATAAGACTGGATCGACAGCAAAGCCTGTCGGCTGTCTTCCGACGGCACATTTCTCAGGTAATGCACTGTC
>BGPT01002773.1:0-14305 GCA_003297045.1 Symbiodinium sp. clade C Y103 | reverse complement strand
CACAGCAAAGACTGTTTCATCTTGGCTGGTGCTGCTGATGTTGCCAACCGTGGCTTGAGCTGGGCCTTCCTGTCGCATGCTGCCAGGACCCTGTGCACCAACAGGCACAGTCAGAACACAATTCAACACCGACGTTGGAACTGCTNNNAACTGCTTCTTCCTGGTTGTCCAGCCACCGCGTCAGCCTTGCGTGGTCAATCTCCTTCACAGCTTCGGAGTATACCACATTGGTCGTCCTCAACGCATCTGCTTGTTGAAGAAATTTCTCACGATGGAGGCGTAACTGCACACAATTTTGCTGACTGCTTCTCGGCCTGGATCACGATCTGGATCAGCATGTTCCTCCGGTAAATCAGTGCAAAACGTGATGGCCAACGCCTCATGGAGCTTCTGACGGCAACGACTCTAAGGCACCCTTGGCATCGCCATTGTGGAAGAGCACTGAAGAACCCACATAACCAGTCTGCTGGAAAACATGATCCCACTGCTGGCCCGGCGACGAAGCTGCCGCTGGCTGGCTACCTGCGCGCAGCACCACTTTGGTTGCCACGGTGCGAGCCAGGGCCAAAGACATATCATGCGTCATGTTGGCCTCCCAGAGCAAAGGATCGATGCGACCAAGCCACAGGTCGTTCGCGAGCGCAAACTTGCAGAGTCGCGGCTTCGGCGTCCCAAAAGCTTCGGCGTCCCAATGCTTCTTCGCCGCGCGCCGCGGCCGGGCTGACACGACGTTTGTGGAGCAACACCAAACGCCGACGCCCTTCGCAGTAGATTTCCACGGCGGATGCTTGCAGCTCCGCAAGCGGAATCTTTGGCCAGCGCTTGTGGTACTCCTCCAAAGACNCTTCGCAGTAGATTTCCACGGCGGATGCTTGCAGCTCCGCAAGCGGAATCTTTGGCCAGCGCTTGTGGTACTCCTCCAAAGACAAAAGGTCCCAGACTTTGTTTGGCCTCTTCATAAAGCAGTCCTTCATGCCATTGGCCACCAGGCACTCCTCGAAAAGCTCCTCCGTCCAGAAGGAACGCGCGCAGCGCAACCACTGCGACCGCGACGCTGGTCGCAAACTTTCGGACCTTCCCAATCGCGACCAGCCTGCCGCAAAAATGCAGCATATATGCCAACATAGTGTCGCAGCTCAGATCCGACAACCACGTGCGGACATAAGTGCTCCAAATATAAAAAAGCATTGCGATACCTCTGCAGGCCACCGTGCTCCATGTTCACGTGCTCGACAAAAGCGTCACGATCGTCGAAGTTGTGGTGACACAGCAAGCAAGGTTGTCGGGCCATCAATGTTGCTTCTTCTGGCCACATTCNGACAAAAGCGTCACGATCGTCGAAGTTGTGGTGACACAGCAAGCAAGGTTGTCGGGCCATCAATGTTGCTTCTTCTGGCCACATTCTCAGCTCTTCAGTAACTTTTGCACGGTGCAATTCATGCTGAGCAAGAAATCTATCAAACGGACGATCTTCATTTGCCCATTTGTCTTCCCTCGTACCAGTCATGNTCTTCAGTAACTTTTGCACGGTGCAATTCATGCTGAGCAAGAAATCTATCAAACGGACGATCTTCATTTGCCCATTTGTCTTCCCTCGTACCAGTCATGCTGCAAGACCCATCGCCGCCAAAAGCAGCACTTTGCCTGCGCCGACTTTCTTGTGCGTGGCTCCCTCGCTCGTCCTTGCGGCCAGCTCGAACTTGTGCACGACCTGCTCGATCTTGTGCACGACCTGCTCGAACTTGCGCACGACCTGCTCGAACTTGTGCACGACCTGCTTGAACTTGTGCACGACCTGCTCGAACTTGTGCACGACGTACTCGAACTTGTGCACGACCTGCTCGAACTTGTGCCCGGCCTGCGCGCCTCTCTGGACGGCCTGCTCTCTTCCTGCCGTCTCAGCGCTTGCCCTGCTCTGAAACGACTGCGGCCTTCCGTCGACGAGCACTGCGAACACGTTGCCCAAACGGCCCCAGACTCACAGACAAAAGATGACAAACATTCGACGCGTCCTCTACGCTTGCGTCAGCCTCTGACTCAGTGTCAAGAACTTGCTGCAAAAGACCAGGCAATTTGCGAAGCAATTCTGGCAGTTTCTCCTCCCGACAATCATCTTGCTTCTGTCCGCGCCTACGCAATCTTTCCAAAAAAATCACACACGGCCACAGCGGCTCCATCGCCTCAACTTCTGTGACACGGCTGTCATCACACTNGCTTCTGTCCGCGCCTACGCAATCTTTCCAAAAAAATCACACACGGCCACAGCGGCTCCATCGCCTCAACTTCTGTGACACGGCTGTCATCACACTTCAACCCTTTGCCGTGAGAGTGCACATATGCCACAAAATGTTCTGTCTGCTGTTGATGATGCACAAATCCTGAGCCTGTCACGGTGTAAAGAACAGTGCCGGCTTGCGCGACCGGTGGCGCCACCAGGACGCTTTTCCAATCCACACCTGCATTGATTTGTTCCAGTTCCAACACCAAGCATTCAGTCTTCGGTTTCTCGGCTGTAAAAAAATCTTGGGTCAACTGCGTCACAGTATGCGTTCGACCGCTGATTTGGTCCACGGGAGTCTCCAGCGAGTGCACAATTTGGTCCGCATCCCGTGCGCCAAAAGAACTGTGTGCCAACAAGTGCCTGCAAGCGTCCCGCGCATCTGCACTTTCGTTGGCCTGGAATATCCTGGGCAGCGTCTCGTACAACTGATGGAGCAATTCAAAAGGAGCAGAATAATCCCAACGGTTGCTCTGCAACTCCTGCAACACTTCTCGCACCATGGGACCCAGAAATGATCCTTCGCCACGCTGGGTCATAAAGCCTCTGAAAAGACCATGATTAAAGTAGAAACATTGCAAGACTGCATTTAACCAGCAGCTGTTGCCCAAGTTCCTCAAACCAGCGTGTGGCACAACACCTTCGAAGCCAGCTGTGCCGCGCGGCCGCGAACCAGAGTCCAACCTCAAAGGACGACCTAATTGCTCTGCCCACTGGCTTTTCTCTGCCAATGTCTCAAACTTCTGATAAGAAGCAACTAAAAGCTTTGCACTCTCACGAATCTCATTCTCTCTTCTTTCTGAGACCTCATTTCTCGCACGCGTTCTGCCACGCTTCACTTGTCGCGTGTCTGTTCCAGTTACAATTTCTCGCATCTGGGACAGCGCCACTTCTTCCAGAAACGTGGCTTCTTCACGAGCTTTGCCTGCTGCAGCAGCTTCCTGCCGCAACCGTTCAACCACCTTCTGTAATTCCTCAGTTGACACTGCTTGCGCCGCCTGCATTTGCCGGAAATCCTCTTCTGCAGCGGGTTTGGACGGCCGTGTAGGACGCAAACGGTGTCCTGCTGACTTGTCAACCGAGCACGCCAGCCCGTGCCATGTCTTGACACGGAAGGCGCCTCCTCTCTTGTTTCATCTTCCTGGTGTAAGAGGCGAACACATTTCAACAATTCTTGTCTCGAAATGCCGTGCGCCACCTGCAATCGACGCAAATCCTCTTCGGCAGCGGCTTTGGTCTGCCGATTCGGACCATTTTGTCTCTCCTGCTGCAACCACACGGGCGCGCCAGCCATTGCCATGTCGCACAACTGCCCCCTGAGACCCTCCACCAACAAGGCTCTCATAAACTTCTTGCAACCGTTCAAAGGAATCACTGCTGCTGCATCCACTTGTCGCATATCTTCGTATGCGGCACTTTCAGTCGCTCGTAGCGGCCCATTGAAGTCTACCCGCTGCATTTTGCGGCGCGCGCGCCACCCATTTGCCAGTTTTTGCACGGCCATGGCTCTAGCAAACCCACCGTAGCAATTGCGACAAATTGCAGAGAGGGTTGTCCCCTCAGTTCGTGACTCGTTGCGTCAAGCCGACCGGATCGACACTGCTGATAGTTGTGACTTCCACTATGTCGGTTCTCCACACGTTACGTGAACCCCACCGGATATGAACTAATGACCAAGTGCCACTATAAGCATGCAAAAGCCACATGTGTTGACATCTCTGTCATACTTTGTCTTCTGATTTATCTTTTAATCTTTTTCCTCACAAATGCTGACGGAGCAAAAACACAACGTGGCAATGTCTCACAAATGCTGCAAGCTGTGCGGAAACAGTGCACTGATTTAGAATTCCGAAAAAATATCACACGCACCTTGTGGACCGTATTCTTTCTTGTCTGTGTTGTTACCACCCTGTGCGAAAAGAACCCAAACAGAAAACCATGAACCAATCCAACCGACTTGCCGTGCCTGCGTGCATGATGTGAAAGTTCGAAACAGTACCTGGCAGAGTCTATGAAAAAAAACAACTTTGAAAACAGCTCAGAAACAGAAACCTCTTCTCTAGCCTATTCTTCTTGTCTGTGTCATTACCCAAACTGAACGGAACAACAGATTATGTTTGGCTGATGTTAGGCTGTTTGGCACATGAACCAAGCTTTGCGAAGAGACTCCACCCAAAACCGTTATCAGCCAATCCAAACGACTTGCCATGCCTGCGTCCGTGAGGAAGAAGCCGTTCGAAACAGTACCTGGCAGCGTCTCCGATACAACATGCCTCACACTAGACCTCCGATGCCCCGCGAAAACACATGCCGACTTCAACACATGCCAAACAATCGGAGAGACCACCTGACAACCATTGCAATGCATCGAAATAACACATGCCCACTGCAAAACATGNATCGGAGAGACCACCTGACAACCATTGCAATGCATCGAAATAACACATGCCCACTGCAAAACATGCGAGGACACCACCTGACACCCATTGCAGTGCTTTGAGGTAACACGTCTCGACTTCAAAACATGCCAACAAAACATACGAGGAAACCACCTGACAACCACTGCAATTCACCAAAATAACACATGCCCACTGCAACACATGCGGGCACACCACCTAACAGCCATTGCAATGCTCTGAGGTAACACATGTCGACTTNCCAAAATAACACATGCCCACTGCAACACATGCGGGCACACCACCTAACAGCCATTGCAATGCTCTGAGGTAACACATGTCGACTTCAAAACATGCCAACTAAACATGCGAGGAAACCACCTGACAACCATTGCAATGCTTCTAGACAACGCATGCCGACGCACCAAACATGCCAGCAGACTGCCTCAGAACCGTTGCAATGCTCCAAGGTAACACATGTCGATTTCAACACATGCCAAGACATGCGAGAAGGCCACGTGACAACCATCGCGATGCTCCTGCGTCCACGCTGTACGGCAGTTCGCAACCGTACCTGGCAGCGTCTGTGACGCAACACTTGTGGAAACATCTCAGAAGCAGCTTCTCTAACTTATTCTTGTTGGCTACGTCGTTTGCAAAACTAACGGAATAAAAGATCATATTTGCTTGCTGTTGCACTGTTTGATTCATCACGCAAGCTTTGCGAAGAAACTCGACCAAAAAACAAGAGGCGCGGCGGGCCCAGCGCCGACCAAGCGCGTCACCAGAGCCAGCCCAATGCCGCAAGTGCCACGCCTCCACGCCTGCCACGCAAAAGAGGCGCGGCGTCACACGGGCCCAGCGCCGACCAAGCGCGTCACCAGAGCCAGCCCAGTGCCGCAAGTGCCACGCCTGCCTGCGTGGCAGGCGTGGCACTTGGCGACATCTGCCTTCGTTTTGTGTGGCAGGCGTGGCACTCGGTGACATGGACCTTCACTTTGTGTGGCGCGGCGTCACACGGGCCCAGCGCCGACCAAGCGCGTCACCAGAGCCAGCGCCCAGTGCCGCAAGTGCCACGCCTGCCAGCAAAGTGAAGGTCCATGTCACCGAGTGCCACGCCTGCCATACAAAACAAAGCCCAGTGCCCTAAGTGCCACGCCTGCCACACAAAGGCAGATGTCGCCAAGTGCCACGCCTGCCACGCAAAAGAGGCGCGGCGTCACACGGGCCCAGCGCCGACCAAGCGCGTCACCAGAGCCAGCCCAGTGCTGCAAGTGCCACGCCTGCCACACAAAGGGAAGTTCCATGTCACCGAGTGCCACGCCTGCCACACAAAACGAAGCGCAAAAGAGGCGCGGCGTCACACGGGCCTGCCACACAAAGTGAAGGCAGATGTGTGTGAGAGTTGTGTGTGAGAGTTGTGTGTGTGTGTACGAGTTGTGTGTGACAATGTTGTGTGTGTAAGAGTTGTGTGTGACTATGTTGTGTGTGGGAGAGTTATGTGTGACAATGTTGTGTGTGAGAGAGTTGTGTGTGAGAGTGTGTGTGTGTGTGGGAGTTGTGTGTGACAATGTGTGACAATGTTGTGTGTGTAAGAGTTGTGTGTGACTATGTTGTGTGTGAAAGAGTTATGTGTGACAATGTTGTGTGTGCGAGAGTTATGTGTGACAATGTTGTGTGTGAGAGAGTTGTGTGTGAGAATGTTGTCTGTGTGAGAGTTGTGTGTGTGACAATGTTGTGTGTGTGAGAGTTGTATGTGTGAGAGTTGTGTGTGATGTTGTATGTGTAAGAGTTGCGTGTGACTATGTTGTGTGTGAAAGAGTTATGTGTGACTATGTTGTGAGTGTGAAAGAGTTATGTGTGACAATGTTGTGTGTGCGAGAGTTATGTGTGACAATGTTGTGTGTGAGAGAGTTGTGTGTGAGAATGTTGTTGTATGTGTAAGAGAGGACACGCGGGAGGAGGAGGAGGAGGAGGAGGAGGAGGCGGGAGGTGCAAAGCAAAAAACAAGAACCCCACACAATGTTGTGGGGAATTACAAGCTCAAGCAAAGGCCAGACCTTGCTGAGCAGTATGCCCAATGCAAGAGCCAGCATGAGAAGCGCAAGTTTTTCTATGATGCATATTGTCTCGATCCCAATGTGTCTGAAAGGACTGTCCAGAAAGTGGACACTGAAAGAACTTCCCAGATTGAAGATTTGATCGATGACTGGTTCACAGCAGAGGAAGTTGCTGAGCACAAAGGGATCAAACAAGGCACTGCCAACTATGAACAGAAATGCGCAGCCGCAGCCTGTGTTAAGGGGTTGCCAGAGAGAGACCACGAAGACAGCAATTTGGCAGAGATGGGGGTGAAGCAATACAAATATGTAGCCAGCAAGAAAAAGAGGCAAGTGGTGAGGGACCAAGCCTTGATGTTGAAAGAGGAAGTGCAGGAGGTGGAACAGCAAGACTTTGTTGCCATGAGAAATGCCCTGAAGTCTGGCACAGAACAGAAGATGATTACCAGTAGCAAAAACAAAGGGGTGGAAAACCCTGGCCAGGAAGTGGCCCCAGAAAGTCAGGAAGCCCAAGTGAAAGTGGTGGAAAAGAAGCTGAAGTCCAGCAATGCCATTGCTTTGAAGCAGCTCAAAGCTTTGAAAGCTAGGATGGAAACAGAGAAGGCTAATTTTCTGGCAGAGCATCGCCTCTTCCAAAAAAAAGCGCAAGAAGATGAAGCTGAAGAGCAAACAGAGAAGCCCTGGCGCTCACCGAAAAGATTCAATCCAAGCTCGAGGGATGGAGCAAGGAACTGTCATTGCAAAAGAAAATGCTTGAGTGACTAGCTGATGAGCTGGCTAGAAATAGCCTGGGATGGCAGCACGGAAGCTGCTGGCCTGCAGAGGCCTGGGACAAGATAACCAAGATGCTGGAAAAACATGCGCATTGTGGCTGCAGCTGTTTTGCGCAGTAAGAGATTCTTGGTGTGCATGCCTTTATTTCTGGGTTCTAATGTGTCTGTGTGTGTGTGTGCTGTAGTTGCTTGAAGGCTTTAAGTGTGGATGGTTTTCCATCAGAAACATTTTGGCTCCCCTGCAGGGTAGAATCATGAGGCTGTTTCATGTCAGTGTTTGGCTCTGCCTGTGGTTGGCTGGCCTGAGAGAGGCCTGGGCTGGGAAGAGTAGCTCACACAAGAGAAAGGCGCATGAATCTGGTACTTGGGCAGAGTGGTCTAGGAAGTTGCGGCGCAGCAATGAGCTGAGCGCCAGGAAATGCAAGAAGAACATAGGCAAAAAGAAAGCTGCTGGGGCCAAGGGCATGTCTTTGAAAGGAAAGCGAGGAAACAACAATGCAGCCAGAACCATGAGGAAAGCAATGCCTAAGACTGCTTGGCCAAAGTTGTGTAGGGCCCAAATCCCAATGCAAGACCCTAAGAATCAGACAACCCAATTGGAAGGGCTTTGTTTCCAATTGCCACATGAATGGCTAGGGCCTTACTTGGCTGACCCAGCTGCAGGCCTTCAAAACAGTGCTGCAAACTTTAGGTGTCCCTTGGCCTGGAACAGGCCATGTCCCCTTGGGAATTCATGGGGATGGGGTTCCTTTGCAAGGGGTGTTAAGGAAGCAGTCCTTGGATTTCCTCACTATTAACCTGCCCAGCAGCCCCTTGCTTTCAAACTTGAGGATACCATTCACTGTGTTGAACACAAAGTTCCATGCTGGGTACCAAACCAAGGAAGCAATTTTGAAGGTCTTGCTGTGGTCACTTGATGCTTTGAAGGAAGGAAAATACCCTTCCAAAAGACATGATGGGACAGCATGGCTTGCAAGTGACCGAAGCAGAGCCACATTGGCTGGGTCTGGCCTGCAAAAGGCCTTGCTTTGTGAGATCAGAGGTGATTGGGACTGGCTGAACAGTTAGTTCAACATTCCTGCATGGAACACTGGTAGTGGGATGTGCTGGCTTTGCAATGCAAGGTATGTTACTTTCAAGGAACAAACTGCAGGGAAAAGAGCTGCTTGCCGAGCAAGGCCAACTTTTGCGCCAGGATAGAGGCTATGGGTAAAACACTTTGCGCTTCGTGGGCATGGCCAGAGATGGCCCCACAGACGCTTATTCTTCCAGACTGGCTCCATGCAGTGGATCAAGGCATTGCTTCCGACATTTGTGGACAATTGCTGTTTGAATTGGCAAACAAGGTGCATGCCTTGGCAAGAGGGCTGCCAATTTGCGGCAAGAAATTCAAGCCTTGCACACGGAGTATGATGTGGAATACAGGTTGGCCACCCTGACACCTGAAGTGCTGAGCCAAGGGAAAAAGGGTACAGGGAAGCCATGCCAGAAGGGTCCTGCAGCTCGCATAAGGCATTTGGTGCCTTTGCTTCCCACCTTGACCGCCAAGTACATGACTGGAGGCAGTGACCATGACAAAGCTTGCCACAAGCAGTCAAGATTTTTGGCAGCTTCCTATGCTGTAGGAGAGATGCCAAAATGTGGCCAGAAGGTGGCTGCCCTGCACATGGCCTTGGAAAGGGAAGCTCTGAGGCACAATGCAGACACCTTGGAGTTGAGGATAGCACCTAAGTTGCACCAATACCTGCACTTGACAGAACGTCCATACCCAATCCAAGACTTTTGGCACTATGCTGATGAGACTGCAGGTGGCTTGCTTGCAAAGCTGTACAAAAGAAGGAGTAGGCGGGAACCTGGCACACATTGTGCCATGACGCTGGAAAGGTGGCAGCAAGCAACAACATTTCCCAGTGTATCCAGAGTGGGCTAGCCTGAAAGAGCCGCTAGCCTGGAACGGCTGCTTTCTTGTTGTTGCCTGTAATGGGCTGGCCTGGAGCAAGCCCTGTATGTTTCACCTCATATCTTTTCACACTTACTACTTCCAGCAAAAGTTGAAAAGTGCGTAGCAGCTGCTGAAACCACCAAACTTTACCAGCCAAAAAACTTGGCTGGTACCCACCACAAATCTAGGCTGGTAACCCACCAAGTTTTGTAGCTGGTTTTGAATTTTTGTAAAAAACCAAACCCACCTCAAATTTGGGCTGGCAGCCCTTTTTCAAAAACTACCAGCCACAAAACTTGGCTGGTACCCAACTTAAATTGAGGCTGCCAGCTACATCTTGAGACTGCCTGCCTAAAAATGAGGCTGGAAACCCACCAAGATTTGAGGCTGCCTCCCTCAAATGGTGGTGCTCAACTCAAATCTTGGTGGTTTGGATTCTCAGGGCATGGCTTGTCATTGGGCTCTACTCTGTACACCCGGAGCAATGCTCCGCTACCACTTGAAGAGGGGCAGTAGCGTCCTATTCGAGACAGCTAGGATCAGCTACAGCGTCTTCTGAGGCTGCCAGCAATTGTTTTAGACTCTCAGGCTTTAGCCAAATCAGTACTGCGTCAAGCCTACAGACTGTACTCCATTGGTCTCCCATGAGCCTTGACAGTGGATTTAAACTGTGTTCAGTACTCATGCTATATGCCCATAGGCATTGGTCGAAAACAAAAACAAGGGCGCAGCGCCTCCCCACCAAAGCAGAATGGCAATCCCTATTCTCAGATGCAATGCTGTAATAGTTAGAGACCGGGTTTACCTAGTGTCCTGAAATATGTTTCTTCAGACATAAAAAGAAGCTAGTTGCGACACTTGTTGAAAAAAAGGTTTCAACTCCTCTCATACAAACATGCATATAAACTCACAAGTAAACTTCTGACTGTCATGCAACCATTGTGACACACAAATCAGGCAGATATAGTTGGAGGGTCTACTGAGGGTTGGGTGAAGGTTTGTTTAGGGTTCGCTCAAGGTTTATTGCCGTTTTGTTAGGTTTCGCTTAAGGTTGCATTAGTTTGTGCTTTTTTCAGAATTGATTTGGAGTTGGTTTACGGAGCACTTGCATAATGATTCTTAGATGTTGTTTATTTTCCCGAAAGCTCCTGCGAAAGGGTTTTTCCCAAAGAACAGCTACCAAATTCATCTACATAACATCTCCTACTTACATCATCATCACATACATCTCGTCAAAGGAAGTTGGGAAGCAATCTTCCGAGTTACGGACAAATAGAAGTGTGGGACTTAGAGAAGCATTAACAATTCATCACATTGACAATTCATCACATTAACAATTCACCTCATTAACGATTCACCACAGTAACAATTCACCACATTAACAATTCACCACATTAACAATTCACCCCATTAACAATTCACCTCATTAACAAATCATCACATTAACAATTCACCACACTAACAATTCACCACATTAACAATTCACCTCATTAACAATTCACCACATTAACAGTTCACCACATTAACAATTCACCTCATTAACAATTCACCACATTAACAATTCACCACATGAACAATTCATATCATTACCAATTCACCACATTAACAATTCACCACATGACCAATTCACCACATGAACAATTCATATCATTACCAATTCACCACATTACCAATTCACCACATTAACAATTCATCAAATGAACAAATCACCTCATTAACAATTCACCTCATTAACAATTCACCACATTAACAATTCACCACATTAACAATTCACCCCATTAACAACTCACCACATTAACAATTCACCCCATTAACAATTCACCTCATTAACAATTCACCACATTAACAATTCACCTCATTAACAATTCACCACATTAACAATTCACAATTCACCTCATTAACAATTCACCACATTAACAATTCACCACATGAACAATTCATATCATTACCAATTCACCACATTAACAATTCACCACATGAACAATTCACCACATGAACAATTCATATCATTACCAATTCACCACATCACCAATTCACCACATTAACAATTCATCAAATGAACAATTCACCTCATTAACAATTCACCTCATTAACAACTCACCACATTAACAATTCACCACATTAACAATTCACCCCATTAACAATTCACCTCTTTAACAATTCACCACATTAACAATTCACCCCATTAACAATTCACCACATTAACAATTCACCTTCACCACATTAACAATTCACCACATTAACAGTGTGACATAGAGAAGTGGTCACTTAGAGAAGTGGTGACCTAGAGGAGTGATGACTTAGAGTAGTGGCATTAACAATTCACCACATTAACAATTCACCACATTAACAATTCACCACATTAACAATTCACCACATTAACAATTCACCACNGATGACTTAGAGTAGTGGCATTAACAATTCACCACATTAACAATTCACCACATTAACAATTCACCACATTAACAATTCACCACATTAACAATTCACCACATTAACAGTGTGACCTAGAGAAGTGGTCACTTAGAGAAGTGGTGACCTAGAGGAGTGATGACTTAGAGTAGTGGTGNTCACCACATTAACAATTCACCACATTAACAGTGTGACCTAGAGAAGTGGTCACTTAGAGAAGTGGTGACCTAGAGGAGTGATGACTTAGAGTAGTGGTGGCCTAGAGAAGTGATGACTGAGAGATGGTGACCTAGAGAAGTGGTGACCTAGAGAAGTGATGACTTAGAGTAGTGGTGGCCTAGAGAAGTGGTGACCTAGAGAAGTGATGACTAAGAGATGGTGACCTAGAGAAGTGGTGACCTAGAGAAGTGATGACTAAGAGATGGTGACCTAGAGAAGTGGTGACGTAGAGTAGTGGTGACCTAGAGAAGTGATAACCTAGAGTAGTGGTGACCTAGATGCGGGTTGGCTATGGGACGTTGCAAAACGCATTGTAATGGCTTCATGCATGTTGCATGGGACATGTTTCTGGGAGGATGCCGGGGCACGAAACATTGTGTTTTTTCAGGTAAAGTGGCTTCCGGCGGCGATGAAGGCTACCTCGTGTGCGCGGCGGTTGCGGGTACGATCGTTTTGACGTGTGATTGGTTCCGCACTGTAACTGTGGCTTCAAGGTGCTGTGGGTGGACTCGTGCGTGCGCAGTTAGAGCGTGTTTCGGAATCTGTGGTTGCTAATCGCATTGTAGTGGCTGCGTGCATGTTGCATGTGATATCATGGGACATGTTTCTGGGAGGATGCCGGGGCACGAAACATTGTGTTTTTTCGGGTAAAGTGGCTTCCGGCGGCGATGAAGGGTACCTCGTGCGCGCGGCGGTTGCGGGTATCGTTTTGGAACGTTTTTGTTCCCGCAGTGTTGCTGTGGCTTCAAGGTGCTGTGGGTGGATTCGTGCGTGCGCAGTTAGAGCGTGTTTCGGAATCTGTGGTTGCTAATCGCATTGTAGTGGCTGCGTGCATGTTGCATGGGACATCATGGGACATGTTTCTGGGAGGATGCCGGGGCACGANGAATCTGTGGTTGCTAATCGCATTGTAGTGGCTGCGTGCATGTTGCATGGGACATCATGGGACATGTTTCTGGGAGGATGCCGGGGCACGAAGCATTGTGTTTTTTCGGGTGAAGTGGCTTCCGGCGGCGATGAAGGGTACCTCGTGTGCGCGGCGGTTGCGGGTAGGATCGTTTTGACGTGTGATTGGTTCCGCAATGTAACTGTGGCTTCAAGGTGCTGTGGGTGGATTGTGCGTGCGCAGTTAGAGTGTGTTTCGGAATCTGTGGTTGCTAATCTCATTGTAGTGGCTGCGCGCATGTTGCATGGGACATGTTTCTGGGAGGATGCCGGGGCACGAAACATTGTGTTTTTTCGGGTAAANGTGCTGTGGGTGGACTCGTGCGTGCGCAGTTAGAGTGTGTTTCGGAATCTGTGGTTGCTAATCGCATTGTAGTGGCTGCGTGCATGTTGCATGTGATATCATGGGACATGTTTCTGGGAGGATGCCGGGGCGCGAAACATTGTGTTTTTTCGGGTAAAGTGGCTTCCGGCGGCGATGAAAGGCACCTCGTGTGCGCGGCGGTTGCGGGTACGATCGTTTTGACGTGTGATTGGTTCCGCACTGTAGCTGTGGCTTCAAGGTGCTGTGGGTGGACTCGTGCGTGCGCAGTTAGAGTGTGTTTCGGAATCTGTGGTTGCTAATCGCATTGTAGTGGCTGCGTGCATGTTGCATGTGATATNCATGTTGCATGGGACATCATGGGACATGTTTCTGGGAGGATGCCGGGGCACGAAGCATTGTGTTTTTTCGGGTAAAGTGGCTTCCGGCGGCGATGAAGGGTACCTCGTGTGCGCGGCGGTTGCGGGTACGATCGTTTTGACGTGCGATTGGTTCCGCACTGTAGCTGTGGCTTCAAGGTGCTGTGGGTGGACTCGTGCGTGCGCAGTTAGAGTGTGTTTCGGAATCTGCGGTTGCTAATCGCATTGTAGTGGCTGCGTGCATGTTGCATGTGATATTATGGAACATGTTTCTGGGAATGCCGGGGCGCCAAACATTGTGTTTTTTCGGGTAAAGTGGCTTCCGGCGGCGATGAAGGGTACCTCGTGTGCGGGGCAGTTGCGGGTACGATCGTTTTGGAACGTTTTTGTTCCCGCACTGTAACTGTGGCTTCAAGGTGCTGTGGGTGGACTCGTGCGTGCGCAGTTAGAGTGTGTTTCGGAATCTGTGGTTGCTATAATCGCATTGTAGTGGCTGCGTGCATGTTGCATGGGACATCATGGGACATGTTTCTGGGAGGATGCCGGGGCACGAAGCATTGTGTTTTTTCGGGTAAAGTGGCTTCCGGCGGCGATGAAGG
>BGPT01002772.1:14942-63059 GCA_003297045.1 Symbiodinium sp. clade C Y103 | reverse complement strand
GCTGAAGCAGTGTGATTTGATAAATCTCTTTCTTTTTGGTCCGCTTGATTTATTTGTCGAAAGGGGCAAGTCCAAGTGTGCGTCTCCTCGTTCAAAGTGTAGCCATCGGCACAACAGAAAAGATCCTTCGATCAAGTTGCCATCAACTATGGTCCTGTGACCAAAACGAGGGCAAAACATTTTCACGTTTGACCTTGCANAGCCATCGGCACAACAGAAAAGATCCTTCGATCAAGTTGCCATCAACTATGGTCCTGTGACCAAAACGAGGGCAAAACATTTTCACGTTTGACCTTGCACATGTGATTACATTTGCACACAAAGTTCAAGGGCTTACCCAATCACCCCTCACTCGCGGGTGGGTTTGGGCGGGTCGCGAGTGCACCAAAGAGACTGCTCCCACCCTCCCTACCCTACTTGAGGCGTGCGCGGTCAAACAAAATGAATTGTGTTGATGACCAACATGTTTGAATGAGAACTGAAACTCAAACCAAAACATGTCAAAAAAAGAAACGCACTAGAAAGAAAACCAAACTGTCACAGACCTTACATACCTTGCACCACAAGTTGAGGTGATCAGTTTGGTTTCGGAATTCATTTCACTTTTTTCCAAGATTTCTCAACCCACTATTGAGAACAGAAACGAAAGTTTCAAACGAACTTTGTTTTGAAACAAAAGGTTTTTTGGTTTTGTTTTCACACCACAGCCCATTGTACAAAATTTGGGACACAACCCAAAATTTAGCAAACACATTACGTGTTCGCACGCGCGGAAAACCAAACCAAACAAACCAACTCAAACTTAATTAAACATTTTATATATAAATTCACGGCTGACGCACAAGAAACACAGCTGAAGCAGTGTGATTTGATAAATCTCTTTCTTTTTGGTCCGCGGCAAGTCCAAGTGTGCGTCTCCTCGTTCAAAGTGCAGCCATCGGCACAACAGAAAAGATCCTTCGATCAAGTTGCCATCAACTATGGTCCTGTGACCATGGTTGCGTTGGATTTTTTTTGTGTCTCTTGTCGGCCTCCCTTGCCCCTCTAGACTCCTACCGAATTTCAGCCTAGAATTAACATGGACGTTGATTTTTTCTTCAATCTTGTTGTTAAATAAAGAGTAAATTTGAAACGGGATGGAGTAAGAGCTTGCTTAGGGAAAGGCGTGGAAAGGGTAAGTTTTGGAGACCTTCCTACTCCGTCATCGTTTGGAACTTGTGCTAATTACAATAGCTTCTTCCATTAAAGTACAGCGCGGAGGAGCGGAGTAGTGCGGCGTAGCGAAGGATTGATGGATGTTGCCTGGCTGGTGCTGTGTCGCAATCGCAACACCGGAGCCAGTGAATTGAAACAGTTGATGCCACATGCGTGTCTTCNAAGGATTGATGGATGTTGCCTGGCTGGTGCTGTGTCGCAATCGCAACACCGGAGCCAGTGAATTGAAACAGTTGATGCCACATGCGTGTCTTCAGGTCCTACTTTTGGAACTGCAAAGTCATGTAGAATCCGGCTTCGCATGTGTGGGCCTCCTCTGTAGTTGAACTAGACATTTTCACGTTTGACCTTGCACATGTGATTACATTTGCACACAAAGTTCAAAAGCTCACCCAATTACTTCCTTTCAACACTTTCAATAAGCTCCTTGAAGCTTTTCAGGGACCGAAGGGCTGCACTGTAAACCGGAACACATTTCTCAGCAAATGAGTAGTATCCAAAGTCCAATCTGGAACTAGCATCTGATAGGTAACTTTTGGAAGGTACAAGGCTGTACCAATGCTTCGACTGGATCTGGAGTTTAGCTGCAAAAGGCAACAATTGTCAAGCACATGTCAAAAATTGCTGATCAACGCGATGCGAGCGAAATCGTTGCCTCAGAACCAAATCACGTTTCTGTCTTTCAACAGCGAAAAGCCATGTCTCCTTGGCCATCAACGCTCGAAGATCTCTGCTTGAGAGATTCCTTGTGTCTTTCCGCTCTTCTTCCACAACTCTACAAACTCCTGCATAAATCACCAAAGTGAAAGTTCCCTGAGCACGGCTCCAACAGCATTGCGCCGTCCGTGAACACAGGTACTGGAGGCATATCAGTCCAGACAGGCACATAAGGAGTTCCAATGCTTCGGCAGTTGCATGAACCAGCTCCGCATTCACTTTGATCACCAGCCCACTGCAGCATGGAGAAAACTTGAGATTCCAGCCTCATGAGTCGCTGGACAAGGACTCTAGCTGTTCTGGCGTTCAAGAGGTTGCTCTTATTCAAAGAGATGTTGAGCGATGCAGGGGTAGAAGGACAATTTGAGCAGCAGTGAAGCCGGCGGCACTCCAAGAACTAGAGCAACAGCTCTTTGGACACAGAAAGCAAACACCCTGAAGATCTGGAAGTGACACAAGCAGGGTGGCACGAGACGTCTGCCAAATCGAGTTGCGGACTTGGGCGATTCAGCTTGGAAGACAACTGAACTTCTGATTTGGATGAATGAAAAGCTTTCTCGAAGTCCTTCGAAATTTTGGGTTGTCATTGACCTTATCGGAGGAGAGGAGTAAGGTCGTTGAAGTGTCGAACAAATCATTTCGAAGGGTTGGTTTAGCTTGAGCCGTATTTTTTGCTTTCTTTTCTTGTTTAGTGACACAGCGCTACTTCCTGCAAAAACGCCCTTTCCAAAATCCAATAGCAATATTTCAACGCATTGGCCATCAAAAGGGATGTTTTTTCAATGTCTAAGCCTTCCCAATGAACTGATGCGGTAAAAAAAAATCTCCGTACAAGACATTCAGACGGCCTTCACCCCCCTTTTCGTTCTCAACCGGGTGACGTGAAACACGCCGAGCCCCCACAGTTATGCCCTGTCATTGAGTTGAGCATCTTCTAAATAAACTTAGGGACTGCCAGAAGTTGCACAAGAAATAGAGACTGCTGCTTTCTATTCTGAAGCAACAAAGGAGCATGTGTGCGCCTGGACTGAACGTGGCTCGCAATCTTGACAGCATGCTTGTAAATCGTCTTGCAACTTATATCTGCCAGTCCAGCTGATCTATGAGGGAGGCAGCCATCACGAGCCATTTCGGTCATATTGACGAATGGTCCACAGTTTGTCTCGTCTTGCCGTCAAGCTGCCTGTTGTGCCGGCAAATTGAGCGTCCTTCTGACTCCACTCGCGTCCCTCCTCGAAGTTGAGGCATTGGAGGCTTGTTCGGCTTCCTTCAGGTTTTGTCAAACTTTCCATTCCATAGCTGTACCTTCTTGTCGGGAGAGTTGCCTTGTTCAGATTATGGTTGGCGCTTGTTTTGTTTGACGCGGTGCTTGACGATCTTCACGGCACCTTTGGAGCTTCTGCATCAGGAGCCACATAATTGAAGGTTGTGCATTCCGTTCACCATGCGTGCTAATCGCTGTTCGGCACACCATAAGCATTCCAAAGTTTATGACACACAGTTCCGGAGTGCCACCACCAAGTTTTTTTGCACCTAAATGTTGTCCTGGTAGGTTTCGTCGCATTAAACAATCAGGGCTGCCGGAAACTCCAATGACCCGATCTGCTGCACTTGCAAAAATGCATCTTTAATTTCCAAGGATGCCACGATCCCTTGGTATGAACCTCAGACCATCTTGAGAAAGACCAAGGTGGCCAAAGAATGAGGTTTGCCTTTGCGCAAGCAAATTCGCGAGCAGGAAGTCTGCCACGTCTCAACCACGATTGGTAGATTGTCTTCCTCTAGCATACATGCACCTGAAAGCTCATCGTTTGATTCTCAACGTTTTTGAAACATCACACGCAAACTGATGATTCCGACCTCGTCCGCCAGCTGGAGCCAAGGTTCAGAAGCAGGACGGACTTTGTCGATAAGACCACAAAGTTTGAACAACATCTGTGACTTGCAATTCGTCTTCATCGCCCCAAAACTCATCTTCTGGTACTTCATCATTCATGTCAAGCTTCGCTGTACTGGTCCATCGTTGCAAACTCATTCGAACGTGCTTTGACAATACGGATGATAGACTCATTCAGTTGCATCATCAGGTTCTCTGTTTCTTTTGCGGTTCTCTGTAGCTTCTCTGAACTCCTGTTTTTACCCGTTTAATGACACAGGCCGTGAGCCAGCGTGCGCTACCATCGAGCAAAAAAAATTGAAAGGGTAAAGAAGTGAAATAAGTTTTCTAAGATTTGTGAAAAGACCTTACATGCCCCTGAGTTTGGGGCTGGAAAGTGGAAGACTCTCAGTGAAAGCTTTGGTATGGTTGAGATGTTCGCTGGTGCAGATTGGTCTGCAAATAGGCAGCATAGCAACCAGCAGCGCGATTTTCATCAATTCCAGCTTTGCCTATGCCTGTTGATTTCCTTTTATTCACCGCGAGCGAGTTGCATTCCATGGTTTCTGGATGTTCGGATCCTATCTGAACAAATCTTGCTTGCAGTTCTTGGTTTGTGCAGAGGTGGGACAGTTCCAGTGGAGGCGAGACAGCTGGTATCCCGCCAAGGTGTTGGCTGTATCAGGCATTTCGGCGCCAATTTGTTATGGATTCAAGGAATGGTACTTTCCAAAAAAGTTCCTTGACCAAACCAGTTCTTCGAATGGCGGCAGGTTGGGGTCTTGAACCACTTGTCTACGCTGGAAGTTGAACCACTTGTCTGCGCTGGAAGAGATGCGACAAAGATCACACGTGATCTGGATGTCTGCGATGCTGCAACGCAAGTTGTTGCAAATGACCCTGGAACTGTCTGGCTATGGACAATGGTGTTTTTAATGCTTTTCCTCCGGCTTGGTTTTGCAGCCACAGCTTTCTTTGCATGGCGGAAACTTTCTACAGGTGTTTTGCATTGTTGAAATTGACTTCAGGTTGACAACTGGACCGATGCCGGGGCTCAAGCCTCATGAGCCCTAGGGCCGTCCTAGGACTAATCTTGGAGGGGGTGTCCACTAACCTTTGGGGTCTTGGGTGTCCCTTTTACTGTGTTCAGCCTAGCTTTGGACTTTTGTTGTGTCTGCTCTTACTTGGTTGGATTTCTGGTGTGCTGACCTGTTGTTTTGTTCTGTGGTGGCTGTTTGGTTTTTGCCCTGTGCCTTGGACTTGCACCCCTTCTTCTGTTGACCGGTCTGTCCCTGCGTCACGTGCCCGGGTCCTTGCTGGCTACCTGCATGAGCAGAGCCCCTTCTTCCGACACCGGCAACGTTGAACTGGCATTGTCATTGCCTGGTGGCCTCCGGGTTACCATCTCTGGTCCTCCCAGCTCAATTGGACTTGCCACCCAGTTGTTCAACCACGTCGCCGCTTTCACGCCTGTCGGGTCCGAGCCTTCTGAGTTTGAAGTGGTGTCCAGCGTTGCTGATTCTCCTGTTGCTCCTTCTGCTCAGTTGCGTGGACTTGAAACCAGAGATCAAGTGCGTCGGTCCTTGCGTCCTTGTCCCCCGGACTTGTTTGCTTTGGGTGTCCGTCTGTGCGGTTCCTCCCTGTCAAGCAAAGAGCGCATCTGTCGGGCCTGGACTTGTGGCCAGTGGGCTTCAGCCGTTCGCGATTCCCGCATCGGTAGCCCAGATCGAACAGCTCCGATCGACCTCAACATTCGCTTCTACGCTGTGCTGCAGGCACCTGGACTTGAGAAGCCTACCATTTTCAGAAGCTCGGCTGGCTACTGGAATTGTATCGGGTCCCTCACCAATTCAGACTCGATTTCTCAGTCCTTCCCAAGTGAGCTGTGGAGGCAAAGATTTACCTGCAGTCGGCAGGTGAGACAGACATTGCCTTTGCCCAGTAGTCGCAACAATGGCTACTTTTGGAAACGTGATGTTGCAAGACTTGATCACTCTGGATCAGGATGTCGTTCCGTATGTCATGGAGTGGCCTCAGGTACCAGTAGAAGAAGATGGCGAGCCCGAAGCAGCAGTTTTGATTGTGTCCCTCCGGCCGGGTGGATTTATGGCCGCAACCCCGTTGGTTTTCTTCCCGAAGAGGTTTTGGCCAATGGCAATGCAGACCCGCCACCAGGAGTTGTAGGGCCGTCAACCGTGTTTCAGCTGCCAGGAGTGGTCATCGAAAATGGGGCTTTGGAGCCCATTGGTTCTCTGCTATCGGTCGTTGTAGTCGATCTGAGCGAAGAGGTTGTCCCTCATCTGAGGTTGGTGGAGCCCGACGAGAACTACCCGTTCACCTACGATGCAGATCAGCCATTTGCTGTGCCTCATCCCCAGGCACTTATAACCTCCGCTCGGGAGTGGGTGGAGGCAGGAGGGGAGTCTCAGAGAGGGTACTTCACTGCAGACGGAGACCTTGCAAATGGACTTGGACTAGAAGCAGAATCCCAGCTCGCCGCAAGGCAAAAGCAGCGCCTGGTCCAGAGCGGCATACAGGTGGAGGAAGAAAACCCACAGTAGCAGCGCTTGCGAGCTCAATGGATCAACTTCTGCAGATGAACGAAGGCTTGACCAAGAATCTGGAGTTTTTGACTCAAAGACAGTTGGAGTTGGAGAAGAAAGTTGCAGCTCCGCCAGCGCCCAGCCAGCTCCCTCATGCTGTCTTGAGCCAGCCTATCTCAGCTTCCTTGAATCAACCGTCTTCGACATTGGGCGCATTGGCGAGAACTCTTGGCACTCCCCCGCGAACTCAAGCACCTATGGCATCGGGTCTATTGGCATCGCCTTTGGTGCGTCCCCCAGAGCTGCAAGAATTGGAGGACGAGAAGAAGCAGCCCATCCCATCTTTGTCCTCAGATCCTCTGGCCCAAGCCGTCCTGGCACAGTCTCAAGCTCTGACAGCTTTGGTGTCTCACATTGCTTAAGAGACAGGAGACCCAATGTTGGAACTCGGCAGCTCATCTATGACGGCGGGGACCAGGGGCGCCCAAGGTCGGGCACGCCTTCAAGCCGAGCTAGCGGCTCAGAGAGGCACCTTCTTTGCATCAGTGCTCTCTGCAATGTCAAGGCGCATGTTTCCGAATTTGAGCGCCGAAGGAAGCCCCCAGGAATTGATGGATCGTGGAGTCTGTGGGACCCGCTATTTGGAAAGATTCGGTGGCTTCGGGCGGGTGCGGGAGCTGGGATGCCTCCAATACCAAGTCATGTCAATCATGGATTGTTTGCAGTCATCCAATTGGCAGGCAGCTCGAGACCAGACTGCTTTGTTAGATCAAGCCGCCCTGGATCAGGGCAAGTTCGACCTGGCCCATCTATTGTGTCTTCAAGAAGAACCCCCCTCGACCATATTCACCAACAGGCAGGGGAACCTCTTGGCCAAGACCCGGGCTTTCAGCCCATTGGCGGACCAAAAATGGGTGACGGTGGCGTTGGCATACATCAAGGAATTGGATGTCATCACATCGAAACGGTTGGAACTGACTGGCACCGGCAAGCAAAGCACATTCGCAGCAGCTTCAGGAGCAGAGAGCAGCACAGCAGCACCAAAAGCAAAGCAACAGCCAAAGCGAAAAGCAAAAGCCTCCGGAAAGGGGAATCAGCAGCCCCAGGCCGAGGGGGACGAGGCTTAGTGGAGCACAGCAGCTCCCAAGGTGCAAAGGGGCAGGAGTCAAACCCTTTGTCAACCTCTATGAGTTTCCAGCAGTGGGCACTTTGCTTACCTCGTTGGATTTTGAAGGCAAAAACAAAGTTTTCTTTTTGCCTTGCCCGTTCCTTTGCTGCCTTGCGCCGTACTTCTGAGACGGCTTCCACAGTCTTTCCACTGCCTTTGCCCTTCTTGGACTGTTTCCAAAGCAGCATCATTGGGCTTGCCCAATGTGTCTATGCGAAACCCTGTGTTGGGTGGGTGGTGGTGGGGGCTGTGGTTGGAGAAGGCATGTAGCCTTGTTGCTTGGGTTGCCCTGGTGGGCCTTTTGGTGCTTGGGTTTTCAGATATCAGATCCGCTTGCAAGTTTACAGATGTCACGTTTTGATGCTGTGCTTTTGGAAATTTCTTTCAACCTGAAACTTTGAGTTTGGCGGCCATTCAGTTGTTTGTGGATTTTCATTGCTTGAATCTTGTTGCAGACTTCAGCTTGTACGATTCGATTTCAGTCGATGTCATTTGCAGACATGTTTCAATGATTCAGTTGCTGTGCTTGTCAGTTGTCAACGCTGTCAGTGAAACGGTTTCAAGAAATTTCACTTGTGAATCTTGCTGGTATCATTTGGGAATGCCATCCATGTTGAAAGCTGATATTTCGATAGAAGTTTGGCTGGAGAGGGGGAGACAAGTTTGAAGTAGTTGGGGCGCTGCGCAATCCAACATTTGGTTGGACGTAGGGGCAGTCTGTAGTTCCGATGGGCGATGCCTGGCCACCGGTGGAAGATGGTCTGAGAGCTCATTTGCAGAGAGTCTACATTTCTCCTTTTCGTTTAGATGCTGCTTTTGATACTGATGAGGAGTGTTTGGAACTTGTCACTGCTGAATTTCCAGATTTAGTTGGTGAGGATGCACTTGACGCAGTTGCCCAGATGATGACTTGGAAGGAAACCATGTCACGACCTTTCAAGAGGACCCGCAGTGAACTAGCACGGCAAGTCCTCTTTCGTCTTCCTCTCCCTGGCCTGACCTCAGTTCATGATGAGTATGTTAAGATTACTCAAACAAGTGCAGTTTGTATTCTTGAAATGCATTCGAAACGAAAACAGAAGAGATATCGAGAAGAGCCAGCAGACGCTCGATCAAGACGGTTTGAGTCTGAGAAGCGAAAGTACGCCAATCTGTTGGCACAGATCATCATCAAAGCTGGTTTACCTATTGTGGAACTTGTCAAAACCTTGGACGACCCACATTCAGGTTGGCTTCACATTTTTGCTGCAAGGCGTGGGAACACTCTGAAGAACCGGTACAAGGCTTGGAAGCCATTTGAACAGTGGTTGGAGTGGCACAGAGGTTGTTTATTTCCACGTAGTGTCAAAGACGCCATTGACTACATGCAACACAGAGTCGATGAAGGGTGTGGTAGGACAATTCCACAATCATTGTCTACAGCCCTTGCTCTTTTGGAGCAACTTGGAAGGGTACCAGAAGGTGACCGCATCTCAGATGACCCTCTGTGGTTGGGCCATGTGAAGTCGTGGAGTGCTGAGTTGGCTGAAGATGCTCCACCACGGAAATCAGCCGAGATGTATACAGTTGCGATGTTGTTGGCACTTGAGCTTACAGTTGCAGACACCAGGGAACCACTTTTCACAAGGGCTCTTTCTTGGGTTGTTCTTTGCATGGTTTGGGGAGCAATGCGATGTGATGACGTGCAATCAGTTTTACCTCATCGTTCGGTCCTGTCGAATTTTGGGCTTCGTTTGGTTTTGGGGAAGTCGAAGACTACTGGCCCTGATAAGATCCAGAAAGAAGTCTCTGTGCATGTTTGCAGGACGACGTCACTCACAGGTGAAGACTGGCTGAGGTTAGGCTACGACCTTTGGATGTCAGATCCATTGTCATACAGACGTGATTACCTTGTCATGGAGCCCAACAAACAGTGGAATGGTGTCAAAAGGAAGTATTTGCCTTCTTCCTCCTTGAGTTCTGCGATCTCCAAGCTTTTGGGCTCGTTGTGTTGTCCAAAGAGGACGGCATTGGGATGGGAGCTCATGCCCGCTGTGCATTTGTTGCCAGATGGTCTGGAGGCGTTCTTCACGGGCCACAGTCCAAGGAACTTTTTGACATCTGTTGCAGCTGCCATTGGTTTCCAGAAGGATGAACGGGCGTACCTTGGAAGATGGAGCATGGGCATGGTGGCTTCGGAGGAATATGTGAGGACCTCCAGACAGGTCGTCTTCAAAATCCAGCGTGCTGTGAATCGTGCTTTGGTCGAGGGTTCTGAGGACCCGTTTCACGAAGATGAGACCATCGAGAAGTTGGCAGACTACGCTGCGGAAGCGGGTGCAAATCCAAATAGGATCAAAAAGCGGCATACAGTACTCATTGGCATCAGAGGTGGAGTGGTGTCTTTGGGTGGTACCTACCCGACTTTGGAAGTCATGCCTGATGACTTGGAGCTTGAGGGTTATGAAGACTCCGAGCATGTTCTTGCGGAGAAAGTCAAACTGCATGCCCAGAAGGAGGCTGCGGCGAGTGGTGGTGCAACCAAATATTTCATCACAGTTTCGAGGAGGACAGGCATGAGGCGATTGCATCTCATGGGATGCTTTGTCCGTCCGGACCGTTGCGGAGAGGTGATCTATTTGAACGAGATCAATCATGACGACTTTGACAGTATCTGCCAAGCATGTCGCAAAAAGATGCTTTTAGAAGCTGGGAAGGATTCTGCAGAGCTTTCGTCATCCACTGCATCTTCCTCATCAACCGAGTCAGAAGCGGATTCCGCTGAGGAGCCCTTAGGATAGTGGCGCACTGAGGCTTGCGATGAGCTGCAAAAGTCTGAGAGTTGGGATGTCAGATCAGTTCAAGTTGAATCGGGGGCCAGACTAGGTATTTCCATAGGCCCCAGAGGCATTTGGCCCTAGATAATTTGTGGCAGGCCCTAGATCCCAAACCGAGAGGAAAATTAGGACCTCTTGTTAGGTTTTGGGAGTGCATGGAATGACGCATTAGAGATGCAGTTTCAGATTGGCAGCAGATTCATTTGAATTCACCTCAGGGTGTCCATGATATTGCACAGTTGAGACTGTGTCAGAGCTCTCCGTTGAGACGGGAGTTGTGAGTTCATGTTGTGGTGTGTCGATTGGCTCAGACCTGAGGGTGCCAACGATGACACATTACATGATTCAACAGATTCTTCAGAAACAGCTTTGTTTGTTTGCATGCTTGTTTTGAGTGCGAGTTGAATTTTCAGGACGGTTTTTGTCAGGTTTCAAACGGATCAGTCCGGAGCTTCATGTTGTCGATTCTTGCATTGATTTTCTTTTGCGGTGTGTTTCTGGTGCTTCTTCATTCACTGTAGCTTGCCACCTTTGAAGCAATGGATCCTCCCGCTCAGAGGGAGTTTGTTCAAAACAACATGGATTCTGACATGCAGTTCATTTTGAGTGATTCTGGGGTGTCACTTCTTCACCAGGTGGCAATTGCACGGCACTATGGAACGCTTAGGAAGTTCAGCGCTTTGGGCGATGATCGAGCCTCGATAAGGACTGCGTGTCTTCAGGACTTTGCCATAGCATCTGACACACCGGAAAGCCGTTCACAGATTGCTGCACAATAGTTTCTGCTTGGGAGACATCAAAGGAGTACTTGTCAAAGGAAATTGAGTTACGTGCAGAAGCAAAGGTTCTTGGACAGCCACGCGTACTTCAAATTCACGAACGTCAGGCCATGATCCGTGCAGTTGAGGCAATTCATGGATCACTAGGAGATGCAGAATGTCCGAGCCCTGATTACTTGAGTCTAAAAGCAGAAGAAACAGAAACAAATGAGCCTAGTGCTGCACCCCTTGATGAAATTCTTTCAAAGCAGGCTGCTTCGAGTTCATCCATTCAGTCTGCAGTGGACAGTGCAGGTCACATTAGGATCACACGCACCAAGACGAAGGCAAAAATGCCTTCGACAACGGAGGAGTATCGGAGGATCATGAAAACGGAAATGTTTTCATGGTTAGCTATGGCTAGTCGATACAAGGCTAAACACTGGCTACATGGTTTGACTGCAGCTCCATTTTTGAAATTTGTCGAATTCATTCTTGGAGACCGTGTGTATGGTATTCAGATTCCTGGAGTGGATGGTGCGATGCAGAAGGTTCGTCCCGATTGGGGCATCATCCTTGCCTTTGAACACAAGCTGCGGCGGGAGGCCATGAAGAGGGTGCTCGCTGGCCATACGTTGGCCGATGCTTTGGATTCAGTGATTCATGACGCTGATCTCAAGGAAGCTTTCTTTACAACTCCAGTTGCTTTGAAATCAGCTGCAGGTGACTCACAGCCGAATAAGTGGCAGCGATCCAATTTCAAGGGAAGTTTTGGGGGCAATTTCAGTGGAAAGTCTTCTGGGAGTTCTTTCAAAGGAAAATCCAAAGGAAAAGGAAAGGGAAAGTCATCAAATGCCTCTGACAGTCGTTTGAAGGGGCTCAATTTGGCTTGGCGCACACCTGACGGCCGGGAGCTTTGTTTTGCTTGGAATACTGGTGAGTGTGATGGTTCATGTGGCAGGGTTCATCAGTGTCGAGTGCGTGGATGTTACAGTGATCACAAAGCAGTTGAGCACAAGCAAAAGCAGGGGGCTTGACGGCCCACAGGCACAGCCGAGCCCAGCGGGGCTGTGCCGTCCATGGACAAAGGTACACAACCATCATCTTCTGTCCCTGTTGTGAAGGTTATGTATTTATTCGCTGGGAAACGTAGACACTCAGACGTAGCAGCTTACCTTAGGCAAGCAGAGGCTGCGGGAAAGATACGGTTGATTCTCAAGGAATTTGACATTGAGAGGTCACCAGATCATGACCTTTCTGATGCATCACTCTGGAAGGAAATCTTCGAGACCCTTGAAGAGGGGAATTGGGTGGTCATAGTTTCACCGCCCTGCAACACTTTCAGCAGGGCACGTTTCCAGTTCCGGCAACATCCAGGACCAAAGCCTCTCCGTACAAAGGCGTGGCCACGTGGTTTTCCGTGGTTAGGCAATGTGCATAAGAAGCTTGTGGCTGAAGCAAATTTCTTTGTTGAACAATGTTTGAGAGCTTGCGATTGTGCAGCATCGGTTGGTGGGTGGTTCCTGTTAGAACATCCTGAAGACCTGGGCCTTGTAGAAGGCGAACATCCTGGGTCCATTTGGCAGTGGCCTGAAGTCCTGGAACTCATCCCAAAATTTTCTGCAGTTTGTTGTGCAATTCACCAATGCAAATTTGGAGCGTTGACACCGAAGCCAACCAGACTTTTGACAAATTTGACAGTTTCAGACAAGCGTTGTTTTCTCGCGATGCCACAGTTTGACAAATTTGGATACTACAAGGGTCCATTGCCTCGTAAATGTGGACACAGGCATTCACACAAGTTGATTGGGAAGACAGGTACTCGCTGGAACACCAGCCCTAGTGCAGCCTACCCTCCGGCCATGTGCAAGTTCATTTCTGACATGATTCTCAATTCTTCCTGCGGAGAATTCTGAGAATCGAAGCAGGGGCACAAAGCGACAGGTTGATCAAGGGGCTTCTGAGCAGTCTCAGAAGAGGTCTAGACTTGCTGGCAGCCAAGCTTCAGTGATCTTGGTGCTTTCAGATGATGAGGCTACTTCAAATGCAGTGCATGACAAACATGAAGAAAAGGTTTCTGGGACAGTTGACAACATCACACAGGGCGCAACTTCTTCACCTGCTGAGGGCACTCAGGGCACCACAGCAAGTGATCCTATGACTTCACAGTGTGAGGATGACCAATTTGATTTACAGGCATGTTGCAACTCTGGCATGCCCATTCAAGTTGAATGGGATCAGGCGACTCATTCATTTGTGGATGGGTTTGGGCTCTGCAGTCCTACACGTTGGAGACCTCAACAACGGGGTGAGAGACGTACACCCGAGATGCTCAAGCTAGCTGGGGGCACTTTTGAGATTTTGTCAAGGGCAGTTTCGAAACATGTGGTGGATGTCAGGCAGGAGGCTTTCAAATTGGTCACAGGGAAGATTGAGTCATCTCCATTTTCTGCGGAGGTTCTGAATGAACTGCGGGACGAGTGGACCGCTCTCCTTCCTGATCCTGCTGATGCGAGGGTAGTTGATGAGGGCCAACCCTTCCTTCTGCGGGCCCTGTCACAGTGGCTGAAGGTTTACAAAGATCCAGATGTTCACTGGTTGGTCGATGAGACGGATTCTTTTGCCTCAGGGGTTTATGTTGGAGTTGGGAAGCCATTGCCGAGGTCTCCCCAGGTTTTTCCTTTGAAGACCAAGCACAGGAAACTTGATGAGACAGAGTTTGCTCCAATCGCTGAAAACTATCCCTCCGCACAAATTTCTTCTGAAGAACTTGAGAAGAAATTTCGAGAAGAAGAACAATTAGGGAGAATGCATCCTTCGAAATTGGGGGTGCTCAAGCAAGAGTACGGTGATAGACTCAGGATTGCAGCAATGGCCGCAATTGCAAAGCCAGATGGATCAGTGCGTCCATTACACGACGCGACACATTCTGTTATGGTTAACCATGAGATTGTGTACCGAGACAAAATACTATGTCCGGGCCCATCTGAAATAGCAGCTATAGTGCGGGAGGCGACAGACACCCGCGAAGCAACATTTTGCGTGAGTGCTGATATCAAGGCTGCTCACCGTTTGGTGAAGATCAGAAAGGCTGACTGGGGACTTCTTTGTTGTAAGGCCAATTCCTCTTCTGATACAGTATGGGTCAACAGGACTGGTACTTTTGGGGTTTCCAGTGCCCCTTATTGGTGGGCGAAGTTGGTGGCGATGATTGGCAGGTTTGTTGGGTATTTATTTCATACTCGCTGGATGATGCAGATGATATATGTTGATGATCTCCATGGCACCTTCATTGGGGCTGAGAAGTTCCATTTCTTGTGGGTTTGGCTTTTGGCATTCGAGTTGATCGGGACGCCATTTGGATATCACAAGTTCAAGGGCGGCTTCAGTTCTGAGTTTGTTGGTTTCCACATCAGATACGATCTTTCAGAAGTTGGCATCTCGAAGAAGCGGGGTGACTGGCTAGTGGATTGGATTGCGAAGGCTTCATCTCAGAAGTTCGTGGTCGCTTCAAGGGAGTTTGTGGAGTTCTTGGGAAGACTGGGGTTCGTGGCTCAATATGGCTTAAGCCACACCTCTCTCCCCTTTTTGCTTGGGCATCGGTGACGGCGAGAAGTACAGTGGGGAGGCTACCAGAGACAGTCATCCTCACATTACAATACATCATGGCCGAGCTCAAGTCTGAATCTTATATGGTCTCCACTTCACGCCCCAAGGTGTTCAAAGGTGATCGTTTCAGGACAGATGCGAAGTGTTCGGATGGGTTTATTGTGTTGGCTGGTTGGGAACTTAGCACTAGGCGTTGGTTTTCCTTTAGGGTGCTCCCCCATGAAGCACCGTTTCTGTTCAAGTCCAATGGAGAGTCGCAGTGGGCCTCCACTTCTGCAGAACTTCTTGCTTCAATGTTTGCCCTCAGGGCGTTTGACTGGTTGAAAGAAGATAGGCATAGAAAGGCGTTGCAGCTTTCGTTGTGCGGGGGAACAGACAACCGAGCGAATGAAGCGCTCACTTCAAAACGTGCTACGACCAAGTGGCCGTTGATGGGAATAAACATGGAGTTATCGTCATGTCTTGCAAAGGCCAGGATCCTCCTCAGCCTTTCTTGGAGGCCCCGAGAAGAAAACACAGAAGCAGACGACCTGACCAACGAAAAGTTTGACGCATTCGAGGAGTCGAAACGGATCCACATGTCATTTGGTGATTTTGATATGCCGATTTTACGGTCACTGGTGGAGACGCGTGATGAGTTCGAAAAATTGAAAGAGAACGCCAAGAGAGAGCGTCATGCAGAAGGTTCAGTGAGATCCAAAAGATTTGACAAGTCTCCGTGGTGACATGAGTTACAAGGGAGATTTTCAGATGTCAACACAATTCTTTGAGCTTCAGCGTTTGCACTCTTTGGAAGGATGAGATGTGTCGAAAAGATGGGAACTGGTTTTCTTGGTGTGGTGAAAGAGTCACACCTGTTTCAGCCTCGAACTGGATGGATGCAACAACCACTGATGTGGCGCAAGACCGCACCACCGTCGAGTCAAAAGGGCCTGCCACAGTTCGATCATCCGCATTCATCCCAGTTGTCAAATTTCTCCGATTTGCACTTTCATGTTGTGATTGAAGTTTTCTTGTCAAGACAGGTTGGCGTATCTTCGAAGTTTGCGATTTACGGCGATGCGACGTTCTGGCAATATCTCTAGAGGCCCTCCGCTACTTGCTCAACACAGCGTGGAGTGTAGGGACTTTGGCCAAGAGACGCCTGTTGAACATTTGGACTTTGATTCTGGATTTCATGTATCTTGGACGTTGGCCGTCTCTTGATGAGCTTAGGAGGTCCCCTTCGATCGAGCAGCTTGCGGTCTTTGATCGGTTGTGGACTATGATGACTGTGTGTGGTGATGCCCGGGATGTTTTTCCTTTGTGCCCTGGTAGAACCGGACCTGAGCTTGGAGCTCATTTGTTTCAGCTTGAGCAGTTCTGTGACACTTGTCCGGAGTTTGCGTCAGGTTACATGTCTGAGCCTTGCAGGTCTTTTTGTGCAGACCCTGGACTTTTGTCTGCGGCCGATCACCCTGAGCTCCTGCCATATCGTTCGCTCGATGTCGATCGCTTGAAACTTGTGGGTGAAGGAAAATGGCCAATGGCTTCTTTCTTGAGTGGTCCTTTGTGGTTGCCGTTTCAAGAGCCTGCTTTTCTGTGTCATGGCTTGGATGTTTCTTCCGAAGGGTTGCCAAACTTCTCTGCAGAAAAGCCTCAAGAATGCATGCGTTTGGCTCTCTTGTGGGATGCACGGGGATTGCTTCATTTGGAAGAGCAACCGCTGAAGCCCGGGTATTTTTCCCGTGTATTTAATGCCTATAAGGATTCATGCCGAGATAGGCAAATTGGGGACAGACGTCTCCCAAACATGTGTGAGTTTCATGTTGATGGACCTTCGAAGTACTTGCCTCAGGGTCGCCTGTTGACTAAGCTCAGGATTCCCAGGTTCACTCACTGCGTGCGAGGATCCATCACGGATCGCCGTGACTTCTACCACCAGGCTGCTGTCACTCCTGAGCGTGCACGGACCAACATGCTTCCATTCTCATACTCCCTTGCCTCATTTGATGACACTTCTGCTGGCCGTGAGTTTGTTGAAAGATACAAGCACTGCAAGCATGGCACACGTGAGCAAGTTGGAGACCAATTGGGCAAACCCAAGCGTGTGCGTCGCAGTTGTGCCTTGCCCTTGGAAGTTTATCCGTGCTTCCGCTCGCTTTTTCAAGGAGACCGCTTGGGTGTTGAGTTTGCCTTGAGAAGTCATGAAGTTTTACTTCAGGAAGCTGGCTTGCTTTGTGGAGATCGCCGGATTGAAGGAAACCGGCCTTTCCCTTTGTCCAACTGTTGGGAAGCACTTGTGATTGACGATTACTTTTGCTTGAGCTGTGAGCCTTTGTCTTCTCGATCTTGTGAGGGTTTTGCTGCACAGGCCTTGGACTTGGCCAGATCCACATATGAAAAGCATGAACTTCTTGGCTCACCGGAAAAAGACATCTGTGCGTCAGAGAATGTGAAAGCCGCAGGTGCTGAGATACGATCCGGTGAGACATGTGTGCGGCTTGGGTTTGTGCCAGTGGCAGCTCCTCTGACCAAGAGACTTGCGTTGTCTGTTGTGTCCCTGCGTGCCGCGTCCTTGCCTGGTGTTACTGCTGGTTTTCTTGCGCGTGCGGTTGGGAACTGGGTTTCGATCCTTCAGTATCGGAAAGTTTGGTCCTCCCTTGTCGATGACACATTCAGGTTTGTTGCGACGTGCCAGACTGACCCTTCTCAGCTTTTCCAGATGCCAAAGACTGTTGCGCAGGAACTTGGAATGCTTGCGGCTGTTGCTCCTTTGGTCATGACAAACGTTGCAGTGGACTTCCTGGGTACCTGCTTTGCCAGTGATGCGTCAACTGGCAAGGGAGCAATTGTTGAAGCTCCTATTTCTGCTGAGGCGGAGCAGGTCTTGTGGCTTGATGCGGATTTGAAGTGTGGTTACATGCCGCTTGACAACCCTTTCCGGGCGGTTCTCCGTGGGCTTGGCGAGTTTGATGGAGATGAAGATGTATCCAATGAAGAACCCTTTTGTGAGAGCCCTGGAAAAGCCCCTCTCCTTTACTTTGACTTTGTCGAAATCTGTGGAGGGGCCGGTAAGATCACAGCTGCTTTGTCTTCGTTTGGCTTCGTCTGTGCCCCGGTCTTGGACTTGTCTGAGAGTCGGCACTACGATTTGGGGTCTTTGGAGTTGCTTGATTGGATTATTTACATGTTGGAAGAAAACCGCTTCAAGAGCTTCTTTGTTGAGCCTCCATGTACGACCTTCAGTCCTGCTGCTCATCCTGCCGTCAGGTCATACCGTCTTCCACTTGGCTTTGATCGGTCTGACCCTAAAACCTTGCATGGCAATCTGTTGGCCTTCCGAGCCTTGGTTTTGTTGCGAGTTGGCAGACGATGTAAGCGGCCATGTGGACTTGAGCAGAGCCGCTTGTCGAAAATGGCTTGGCTTGATGAGTGGCGTTCCTTGCTGGACTTGGGATTCTCCGAAGCTGTTGTGGCGTCATGCATGTTCCAGTCCATTCACCGGAAAGAATTCCGGCTGCTTGTGTGCATGCTCGATGCGGGTGCCCTGGATGTTCGGTGTTGCGGGGGGCACAGCCATGTCAGAATACAAGGTGCTTATACTAAGCCCTCCGCCACATACACTGATGGCCTGGCCTTGCATATTGCCTCTGCTTTCCGTGTCTCTCTCCGTGCCCTTGCTGCCAGTGAAAACCTTGAACCTGTGGTCGAAGGTCATGAGTCGATCCTGTCGAATGAGATCATGTTGACCTCTAGGTGGAGGGTTGTCCGTGAATGGTTTTGGAAGCGAGCGGGCCACATAAATGTGCTTGAGACTTCTGCAGCGGTGTCAAATCTGGTGTCCCTTGCCAAGACCAAGTCGTCAGTCCGGTTCTGTCATTTTGTGGACTCTGCTGTTGCACGTGGTTCGCTGACAAAGGGCCGTTCTCCCTCCAGAGCCCTTCAACCTTTGATGAAAAGAGCAGGGGCAGTCTGTGTCTGCTGTGACTTGTACCCTGGGTGGAGTTATGCACCTGCCCGCCTGAATGTTGCTGATGATCCGACTCGGGATCGTGATGTCAGGTCTCCTCATGAGAACTCTCTGTTGGACTTCAAAGATGCTGGCACTGGACTTCGGCATGTCAGCCAAAAGGGTCTGCGTCGTTTTGCGGCCAATTGGGTACGCTTGGTGCTCTTGGCCTCTCAGTTGGCTCTGTCCTCCGGTCTCTCTGTTGACTGTGCTGAAGCTGGCGAGCGAATCAATAGCAGAAGGGACGTTTGGGTTGAGCCTTGTGCGTGCCTCCCTGTCCCTGCTTGGTTTTGGCCTTTTCCTTCGATCAACAGCGGTGCTTGGATTTGTTTTGAGCTTGCCATGGACTTTTGTCTTCCCACCTGGATTTCGCCCGTGGGACTCTTCCTGGTTGGGTGTGTCTGTCTCTTTCTCTTAGGCCCCCATTGGGAATATAGGCCCCCATTCCCCAGTAAAGGACACCTTCTCCGTAGAGGACGTAGTCGTTGCCGAATCACTGCCATGGTTTTCTACTTTGCTGCAGTTGTGGAAGGGGCCCCGATTCAGCCCACCACCAAGGCGGACTATGAGCGTGTTCTGCAGAGATCTGGTGTGTTGCTGGTTTCAACGAGGGCTGTGAAAGAGCAAACCAGGGAGAAAAGAAAAGTCTACCTGGATCGCTTTCGGAACTGGCTTTGGAGCGAGAGGGGTGTGTCCCTACGTTTTCTGCTGGGGTCGAAGCCTCCTGATCCTGAAAGAATTTCTGGTCTTTTGATTGAGTATGGACGTGCTTTGTATGCTGCAGGGAAGAGCTACGGTATCTACTCTGAAACCATCAACTCCATAGCTGTTGAACGTCCCTTGATCCGAAGACAGTTGAATGCGGCTTGGGATCTCGCTTTCTGCTGGCTATCAGACGAGCCGACACAGCACCATCCGGCCATGCCAATTGCAGTTATGGCAGCAATTGTGACGACTGCTTTGATTTGGGGTTGGCCACATGAAGCTGCGGTCATCCTCATTGGCTGGACTGGTATTATGCGGATCGGAGAGATTTTGGCTGCGACTCGGGCTGAGCTGGTTTTGCCTTGTGACAGCATTCCCGGCACCACCTTCGCCTTGGTCATTATCAAACAGCCGAAGACTCGGGGCAGGTCAGCTCGCCACCAGGCGGCACGAATTGACCAGTCTGATGTGATCCAGTTTTTGACTGCAATGTATGGCCGTGCCCCTAGTACGGACCTTTTGTGGCCTTTTTCAGCATCAACACTGCGGAAGAGATTTTCTCAACTCCTTGCAGCCCTTGAGCTCCCGGTTCATAGAACCTCTGGCATGAGACCTTTTGATCTCGGGTCTCTCCGACCCGGAGGTGCCACTTGGCTGCTCCATTGCACCGAGCAGCCTGAACTGGTTAGAAGGAGGGGACGTTGGCTCAGCGCCAAGGTCATGGAGATCTATTTGCAAGAGGTATTAGTGACGACTTTCGAAGCAAAGATTAGCCCTAGTACTCAATTTAGAATTCGTTTAGCTGCAGGAGGATTTGCACTCGCTCTTGAGCGCACAATTGCTTTTCTTGAGAGCGGCATCCCTCCACGAGCTTGGTATTTCCTACTCAGAGGTGCAGATGGCTTTACGCGAGACATCGGAAAGAACGGGACAGATGGTGAAAATCAGACCTTTCATGCCAACAATGACCGGCAGAAAGCTCATCCAACTTCCAGACAAGGCGGCAAAAAGGAAGGGCGGCTACCTGACTTCAGGTTGACAACTGGACCGATGCCGGGGCTCAAGCCCCCTCCCACCTCTTCATTCCCCGTTCTGCACTCTGAGTGGTGAAAATCAGACCTTTCATGCCAACAATGACCGGCAGAAAGCTCATCCAACTTCCAGACAAGGCGGCAAAAAGGAAGGGCGGCTACCTAAATAATGATGAAGATTGCTACATTGCAACGCAATCTGTAGATGCAACGGGTTGAGAAGATGGATGAGCGTGTGACAACAACGAGCACTGAATTGAGCATGACCCACCACTATGTGAGTGGGATACATTATGCATTGGTTGAAAAAGGAGGATTCTTGAGCAATGGCTTTGTTTTGACCTATGACCAATGGATTAACCCGACGACCCTGGAAAGAGCAAACGTTGTTGCGCATGAAATTTAAGTATGGGAAGTGCCAACTACATGCAGTTGGTGAAACAACGGCATTGGACCCTAACGACCAACAGATGCAAATGATGATGACGAGGTGGGGCAAGCAAAAAGTGAAACGAATGAAACGAATGAAGATGATGCCGACATGGATGTGGAACCAAATACAGGGACAAGATCAACGACTGGCCAAGGTATGACAGACACGTTGGAAACTCCGAAGCGTAAACAACAAATGTGCTTGCAAGATGGAGACCCCTGACATTTTGTTATGATGCAGAATGTTATGCTTGGAGACGTTGCAGCCTGAATGAGGACACGCGCTTAAGTTTCAGAACGGTTTTTTTTGTTGTTTGGCGCAATGCATACGAAAATTGGCGGGCAAATGCAGACAGATATCAAATGGTTGCTGCAATGTATTGCGCGTGAAATCACACGCTAAATAAGCTCTGCAGATGAGGCAACGCAGGGACACAAAATCGAGAGGTGTAGCAGTGATCGAATGCTCATAGCTACGAGAAGGAACGCGTAAGATTTTCAGCCACACTAACTTGGATGACACAGCGCAAATCAAGATGAGATGTGTACAAGTTTCGTTGTCAAATGAATACCATGTGAATCTTATGAAACCCTTTTGGCTGAAAAATTTGGTGCCCGCTTCGCAGCATGGAGTGTTCCACAAAAGTGCCCAAACATGGCGCGGCTATTGGAGCCTCGCGCAACAGTGTCTCAATATCTCAGTAGAGCAGTTCCAAAGCGCGTTTTGCACGAACGTCCAGCAAAAAGTGCCAGGTAATGATGATGTTTGAACAAACATATTTTTAGCTCGTTTTGTGCGTTCGGGTTGGTGGGTATAAAGAAAATCTATTTGTAGGCATGCTGTTTCGGATAACCCAGGCGTTTCGTTTTTCCAAGAAAGAAATTGCCCGCGCCTTTGACACTTGTTTTGCATGGACATGATGGTGTTTCCCACCCAAGAACTTTGTGGAGGCACGAAAAAAAATCACGATTTTTGGCGGAGGAGAACACCGTCAATGACCGCAAATGAATTAGGCATGACTTGCTGGAAAAAAACATTTCGTTTGATGATTTTCCCAACAATAAAAACACTTTGTAGTGGATTTCATTGCTCGCCATGTTTGATTACCGGATTGTCTTGCGAAAAGTTTCAGCTCAAAGTGTGAAACTATGGACGTTCGTGGCCTCAGTATGGCATGAAAGCTGCCGCGTACACATTGCTGCTCGTTTTGGAAGTCACTCGGAAAAAGTAGGAACACGATCATTCTTGCACAACGGTTTGCATGCGTTTACATGTGTCTCAGTGTTTGTTACAACATGCGTTTCTTAACTTGCAATTGCACAGACCATGCAGTGGAAGTGACGAACTATAAAACTTTGTGAGCGTTCTGCCTCTGGGTCATGGTTCCTGGGGTGAATAGAATCTCCAATTCTCCAAAATGTTTTGGATGATATTCCAGCAATTCTTGAACCTGTTTCAAAATGAGACATGAATTCTACAGGATTGCTTTTTGATGAAGAAGAACATGGTAAACCACAAATAGCACAGAATTTTTGTGATACGTTTTTTGGAGAAACCTATTTTTTCCAAATTACAAGCATGATGCAGTCATATTCGCAAAGCCTTTGTGGGTTGCCAGGCACTGTCGTGTATTTGCGCAACGACGCAACCAAGAGGTTTTGAAACAGATCAGCAACTTGGACATTTCTTGTGATTTCAAGGTGGCCTTGATTCAATCATGTGATTGAGGGATGGTCATCAATCCAGGAGCGATTAATATACCCACTAAGATTCCCATTCTGAGATGGGATGGAATTATGCGTTTTTATTTTTAGTCGCTGATAAAAATATACGTTTTTTGATATTTTTACACTTGGTGCATCCAATAAAAACGGGATTATTTTTTCTGTTCTTTCGATGGCCAATCAACAGCTCCAAACATTCAAGGGGAAAATGTCACATTTTGTTCAGCTGTCGTTCATGATATGAACGCCGTTGGCGTCAAGGCAATGCGAAAGTGATCATGCCGTGCATGTGCAGAAGGACCTGAAGGCCACTAGTATGTTGGTTTGAAGGTGCAAAAAAAAAACTCAATTCCAGGAAATTTGGTTCTTGCCGCCGATCCTTGGTGGTGATGCCATACATTTTTATTGTTTGCCTGTAAGATGTGTTCACTTGTTTCGTTTCAAATCGTTTCAATACGTACGGTCCCACTCTGTGGGACATGATGCTTCAAAACATAGTTTCACGTGTGGAATCATGGAATCCAGTTGTGACCCCTAGGGGGTTTCTGACCAGATGGGGGAATTAACCATCCAAAACCCTAGTTTTGGACAATCCCCCGGGTGATTTTTGGATCTTTTTGTAGATGTCAAGACAAGTCTGGATTTGTCTCAAAATCAGCGATATCACATCATGTCACCATATATACACACATATGAACATGTAGACATGTATGTCCACGCTACTAGATAGGTATCTATCTGTGTATACGCTTGTACATACAGTGAACTGTATATTATATTATACTATATATATACAATACACATGTATCTACAGTACATACATAAAATAATAACCATATTATACAAATACATAGAAACATATATGCATATACAATTCGCACACTGGAAATAATGTATATATATATATGTATTTATATTTCTATATATATATACATGTATATATATATATATATATAAATACATACATATAGACATACACAAATGGTCATGTTTCCCTTCAACACCTATGAATACACCATCTTCCGCCAGGCTTTTAAGACGCTGGAACATGCAGCAGCTTGGAAGTTGGAACATGGTAAACAGTGGATTCAGGGGAAGCTTTAACAGGTGAAACTTGGTTTAGAACATCCAATGGTTTATTATGATATCATTAGTTTAGAACAATGGTTTAGAACATCCTAAGTTTTTCATTTCCAGTCTATCATATCAAATTCAACGGTTTACTATGATATCCATTCCAACCGGATTCTGAGGGACCAAAAAACAATGATGAAGCAAACATAATGGTTTGCATGTCCAAATATAGGAAATGCATCAGCTCCACCCAAATATAAAAATGGTTTTTGATAGGCCTCACAAACCGTCAACCCAAGATTAGTAGCAACCCTGGGGTGCCATTGAAACCCCAAGAAATTGAGGTGTAAAATATTGGTTCAACCAACTCAATTTGGGTTATTTCCAGGGAAGTCCTTGGGAGCTGTACGGAACTAGAATTTTTCTCGTTCACATTCAGAAGGTATCTGAGACTGTCCCCAACGTTGGTGACGTTTGTTGGTGAAGAACTGGGTTTATCATTGGGAAATCATAGGTTTTTTCGCCAAAGATGGCGGGATTTCGAGATTTCGAATTACGGAATCACCAGCAGCAGAGCAACTTCTGGATGTAAAAAAATATCCCCCTTTCCAAAAATCCCATGGCTTTGGACTAAAACGAGCCAAGGATGCTCAACCAAGATATCTTTCCCTTAGACAAGTGCAGGTGAGAAACCACTAAAGGATGCCTATGTCATGGTCATTTCGTGTTCCATTCTTGGGATGTTCTCAAACATTGAGACGGCCCCGGAAAGTGATGTGCACACTGTGACAAGGTCCTCACAACAACCTGCGATATCGCGGACATCAATTTAGGCCCCTTGGCAGCCGGAACCGACACTGGCAGGCTCCATCCGCTGTCATGACTTTAACAGTTGGGTATGGCTCCAAATTTCGCTCCCCCAGATGGTTCAAGAAAACTGAACGTCGCCAAGCTTTTGGTCCCATGGAATGATACCCCACTTCCAACCCATACGCAGCTTGTTGTGGACCAAGTTTCCGGAATCCCACTCCCAAAGGCCCCATTGAAGGAGGGAATGGGGCTTGAAAGGTCCCAATTTTCAACAGCGAAACCAAGTTTTCCAACTTCCTTCTGGTGATTCAACATCCAGAACTGTTCAGAAAAGCCTTCCCGATTTTGTTGTCATCAATTTTCATCCCCTTGATCCAGGGTTGAAAATGCTGAACAGCCCTGACCGTTGACCACGTTGAGCCTTTTCTGCCGTGAGGCATTTGCAGCGGCATTACCAACTTCCAACGCATCTGCACAGACTGCAGTCCAAATGGTGAGGAGTTGATTCCGACCGATGCAGACGGGTTTGCAGCTCTTGTATTGAACTGCGGCAGCTTGGCGAGCTTTTTTTAGTCGACTTCCAGTCACGAGATTTTTTTTCCTTTGGGCATATTTTGAATCCCCGGGGTCTTTTGGACACCAAAGTGCCGACAGGCCAAGACTCCTGCACGTTTGCGACTGATCCACCTTCTGAAAACGATTTCTACAAATTCAAGGATTCGACAAACTATTTGGCTTGCGCGACTCGAGTTGCTTCGATTTGAAAAGAATCTGACTAGAGGTTGCGGTGATCTTTTTTTCAGCATCTTGAACAATTTCCACGGAAAACTTGCGGGAATTGTAGATTTTTTGAGGAGATCGCTTCGACCCGCAAGTGCACGGTGGGAAGCCAGACAATTGCAATTTTTGAAGACTTTTGAAGGTCAAATTGCCGCTGTTCTCTTGGTTGTTCTCAATATTTGCCCCCGAGTTCTCTCGCCGCGTCAAGGCTTGTAGCCCATTCAACGTGCGAAATGCGGGGGCAATTTGCTGCGAGAACTCGCAGAGCTGTCAGAGAAGTTTCTTTGAGTTGGCTTCATTCTGTGGCGCCTGGTTGGCGAGTTCATGAAATTTTTCATATTGACATATGTGAGCGTGAATAAAGGAGATACAGTGAGATACATCATATATCATATATCATATATCATATATCATATATCATATATCATATATCATATATCATATATCATATATCATATATATATATGATGCATATAACATATATGTGTATATATATATACATACCTCGAACCTCCAACTGGAATAAATTTCTTGTAGTTCTTGTGTTTGCCTAAATCGCTAAGTTTTTTTTGCAAACCACTATCTCGACAAGAATTACATATTCCCATGGTTTGAGCCTGTTTGCAGCCATTTACAACTTTTTGGCCTGCCATTCTGGTACGGCAGGATATGTGCTATCAATTCGAACCATTAGTACTTGGAAAATAAAGATGCATTAATAGGCAAATCAAGATCTGCTCCGCAAAGCACCGAGGAAATTTGTGGCATCCTAAATGGTTTCTGAAAGCGCAAAACCACAAAAGCCACTGAAATACTTTTTTTGCGACAAGAACGCCCCGCAAAACGCCCGCAAATACCCCGCAAACGCCCGCAAAACCAGAAAAGTGGTAATTCTTGTTGTTTTACAATCAGTGGAAGTGTGTTTTTTTCAGCTTTTCTGCTAGATGGAAAAATGAAAATTCATACACAAGCCATGTGGCTCTGCCATCAGTATGTGTGGGTGAAAGAGAGAATATTGGGTTGGAGCACCCAAGAAACTTGAAGATATATGCACCCCGAAGACTCGACATGATTTCTTTTGATTCGCCATGATTTCCAGCAAAACGCCCTGAACGACATGTTTTTTTTGAAACGATATGGAATCATGAACGCCTAGAAAAATCTTGTCAAGGGAGGATCAAGGTACATATAGCATGCCGACATATGCGTAAATATCTATATATAGTCTAAAAGGCGTGTCATATTCATCGATTATTTTCCATCGATGGAAGGGTGATCCATTTGCCTCACATTTGGAACGCACCAAGGTGGTGACGTGTGCTGCAATGGACGGCAGACTTGCCAGGACAGCAGTTTTGAATTCGTCCGCAGCATGGCCTGTTTTGGGTCCCTGGCCTGTCATCGCTCTTCGGTGAATCTGAGCCAAAACCTGGTGGTGGGGGGTCGCACGGCCCAGCAACCAGCTTCTGAAGCGAGTTTCAGCTGGAGAGGAAGCGAAGGAAACTGCATTCGAATTACGGGCGGAAACCAGTCTCTGGGGCGCTCGAATCTGACCTTTGAAGCCGGCAACGTTCGCATGCTGTGCAACAAAGGAACCGAGGCATGTAAGGAGGTGAAGGTGGTGCTCTCCAGTGGGTCATGTTTCCATGTCACCTGCGGTTCGTCCGACCAGCATTGCAACAATTTCGAAGTCTTGCCCGCAGCAAGTGAGAGCACCTTCCAATGCTTCTGTACCGGCGACAACTGTGGCTGGACAGCCCAGTTCAGCTATTGCCAGAACACCACGCAGACAAATCCACATCCATGTATCTTAGAGCAAGAAGAGTCCAGCTTTCATATGGGTTTAACATGGTTTCAATTGGTTTAGCAACCATTTGGCTATTCGGCTCGGCTTTCAAAACGCCCAGCTCCCATCAGCTCCCACGGTGTTCTTGGAACCAAGGTGGCGATGCCATTTGCCCTGGCATGCCTCCGATGTGCGTGCGAGATGAGACTGCAACACACCCGGTGACCTGCAATCTCTTGGGATCTGTCCCTATGTGCAACGCCACGAACAGCACCACCAGCACCACCACTGCTAGCTCCACACCTGGTGGCAGCGTTGAAGGTGATCCACACCTCCGTTGCTCGACTTTTTAAACAGCAATCTTCAAGTCCAGTGCCCAAGTTTACATCACCCACTGGTTTGGATGGTTGAGTTAAGGAGCTTGTGGCTATCCAGCTGTGGATGCTGTGGGGTATTCACAGTTCTTGGATACCTTTGGATAAAGTACATACCACAGTACTCCATCAGCCGGACTTTGGCCTATAAAATTGCTGATATTGCTGGTGCTGCAAAGTCATTGTTTGAGGTACGCTAGATGGACGTCACTACACGCTGATGCAGCAGGGCAACTTTCTACTCTGGGGGTTCGCAGGTTCGTAGACGAAGTCGTCACTTTTTGTTCGGTGTTTGCATGCAATTCATTGGATTTTTGTCAATTTTCAGCACATTTGCGGAATAGATGCTTCGAAGTTTCAGAGTTTGCGCATCAGGTGAGACCCGAGTTTCCGCTGCTCAACGGCAAGTCAGAAGCCTCCGGGGCAGGTTGCAGAAGAGATTTGGTACTTGGAGGATCAGCCCACCTATAGCTGTGATTTTAATCTGGGATATCTTACAACTCAAGTTACAACTTATTCTTTTCCATTCATCACTATTAATCACCATGAAATACCATGAATCACTATGAATCACTATGTATCACCAGTATAGAACCACTATGAATCTCCATCTATTCCCCCTGGTAAACGTTTACAGTTTGCTATTGAAGCCAGGGCCATCAAAATAGTTGATTGTCCAATAAAAAAATGGTGATTTTCCATAGTTATGTTAGTTTACCAGAGGGTAAATCATCATTAATCCCATTAAAATCCCATTAAATCATCATTTTCCTATGGTTTTCTGTATGTTTACCAGAGGGACCAACTTTTCGGATCTGCGGTAGCGCCCTTTAGGTCCAGGCCGCGGAAGGGACGAGGCTTCCCGGCCCGAGCCGGGGGACGTTGAACGTTCAGCGTAGTGAAGTGAAATCAGTGGAGTAAATAGAGAAATCGTGGGTGGAATGTATATATAGATACGATGTAGACTGCAAATATACATATGTATATATATATATGTAATAGCAATGATAACAATAATGATAATCATCATGATAATCATAATGACAACAATAACTAATAACGATAATAATGATGATAATGATAATAATGCTAATAATAGTAATAGTGAATAATCATAAATAATCCATAATAATGATAATGATATTTTTTTAATCATTATCATTATTATTATCTATTATCTATTTTAATGATAGTGATGATGAAGATGATAATAATATATACATATACGCAGAGATACAGATAATGCAAAAAAACAAATATCTGTATGACTGTAACTTCTCGGCGCCCAGGGTTTGGGAACGTTTCTGGAGGTATCAAGTTTGGCTTATCGCAATGTGCACCAAAGGAAACTCATTTCGGCAATTTCCAGCGGCATTTTCTCATCTATGATATGGATACTTCATAATGAATTTATATATTCCATGGATCCTAGTGATATGGATGTGCCAATGGGTTCTCATGTCAATGGATTTGAATATTTGATGTGCCAGTGGATTTGCCTGTGCTTATTCTTATATTGTAAGTTATATCCTGGATTACAACGCTCCGTTGCGGATGTTCGCAGCCTCTTTTGCACTGAAGGAAGGTGCCTGTGGACTTTGAGATCTTCACCCACTATGCAGGCTGGCAACCAGGGCGATTTTTGGGTTCAACCTGGGCATGATCGACCCAATGATCCAAGTCGTGCCGAGGCCGTGCCTCCTTCACAAAAAGCCTTCTGCTCGTGGCCGCTGAACTGCGGTGTAGTTTCCGACTTCGCAAGTTGACTCTTCAGCTGGGGAAATGCTATGCCCTGAACCCAAAGAAACGGGCGAAACTCACCAAGGCTCCTTGAAAGTAATGAATTATTGTGTTGCACACTCAAGTGATCAGGAAATGGTCCTTGGAAGCAAAACTTCGAAGCTAGGGAGTGGAATAGCACCAAGGGCAGTAAATACATATTAAATGCATCTCAATGCTGCGTTTTCAGGTTCACTGCGCTAAATGTGTGCCTAGACCTGACCAATCAAGTACTAGCTCATGCCAATCTAAGGCCGGGGGGTTCAAGGAACCAAGAAATCAGTTGATCACGCAGTGAATCAGCCAAGTAATCGCTGGACCAATGAGCAAACCGATCCTTGAATAAGTGATGGGACCAATCAATGTCCTCCATGTGATCTTACAAGCAAGAAGTTAGTCAGTCACTTGATCAGCCGTTCAACCTTTCCTTCACGAATACACACTGGGTCCTTAGTCAGTCACTCGATGGGTCCTCAACTCAATCCATCAACCAGTCCAACGATCCTCGAAGCAGTCGCTGCCTCATTCCCGCTATCGCTGCTAGGTTTCTTTTGTGATCCGGGAAAAACGAGGGTTTCTCCGTTGGTTCTCCAATAGACAATCCATAGATAATCCACAGATGATCCATAGATAATCCATGTATATATATATAATATAATCCATAGATAATCCATATTATTCCTGATGTTTCAAATTTGGTTCTCCAAAATTCGGTCCCTTGAATGCCACGAATAAAATGGGTGCCTTCATGATTGGTCCCCTGCTGTGCCCAGGACAAGTCAGGGAGCCAAGTCGCTTGGAAGAATCATATACTGATACTGGGGAAACAGATCCCTCTAAATCCTTTTTGATATTCCTTGGAATATTGAAGGTCCATTTTCATCCTTTTTTCTGGAATTAGATGTCCAAATATTCTAAATCAGATTAGATATTGCTTCCCAGAAGTCCTTTTGATTCGCTGCATAGGCCTTGGAAGTCACTGCCAAAGATTGTCTCTGGCACCATCAACGGGGCGTTTCAACTTGGCAACCTGTGGAGTCAGCATTCTTGAATCTCGTGCTGCCAGTTGGATTTGTGTAAACAAGTGGTTTAAACATCAACTTTTTTTGAGACAGCCATGAAACTTAGGAGATTTGACCATGAATCAGTGATATTTTTGTGTGTCTGAAAATGGGGCATTCCTCCGATGGCTTTTTTTAATGGCGATCTCAATGGGAAAGAACATGAAAAAAAACTATGAGTAACTGAATAACTACTGGATTTAGGGGTCCCCTAGACAAACCCAATCGATGGGCGCCCCATTGACCCAATGCTGTCGCATGCAAAAGGCGTTTCTTTTGTGTTTCTGTGTGTTTTATTTGTTTTCCAAGCTTGACTGAAAGCTAGATCATCCCAAACCAGGCTTTCTGATTTCCAGTGAGACGGGTTCCTTGTGTCAATACCGTGGGCTCTTGTTTGCTCAGGAACCTGTCAGATTCTGCCGCAGTGAATTTATCCACGTCCAGAAGTGAGCAGAAGAAACTTGAGCTCCTGGACGGTTCTAGATGCTTTTTTGGTTGTGGAGTCCTATGGAGATTCGTTTATACCTTTAAAATTTCCACCATTTGAATCTATACCTACAAATTTCCACCATTTGAATCTGAATTGTTGATTTGTTGATAGTTCGTTGCGGATGGGCATTCAAAAACCATCAAAGATTTCCCATAATTTTGTTGGGGGTAAAAATCAACAAGTCCCAATTGTCAGGTGCAACAGAAAACCAGCTTGTTCTTGATTCTTGATGATCAACAGGTCTTAAATGTGAAATATATGGCTTGATATGGCCTCAATAGTGGGTTCCGATTTGTTTCTACCCTCTGGTTATTTAACATAGCCATGGAAAGTGGCTAATTGTGGATGATTTTCCCATTCAGACATTCATTTATAGGGGATTTTCCATGGCTATGTCAAATAACAAGAGGGTATATCATGCAGTGTCAACCTGGGCTTGACATCTCAACGTCCACGCCGAGGCTTTTCATCAACGAAGGCAGCCGACTTCGGACATTGGCAAAGCTCTGGGTCAGCTGTCGACCTGGTGCTTGGGCAGATTCCACTTCGCAAAAGCTGTGAATGATTCCGTGGCCATTTTCGGCACATCCCCGGGATGAATCGAGATGAAACAGAAAAAGGTCTAGAAATCTACAGTCGTGAATCTGGCAAAAACACACTTTTTGTACTCAGACTTCGGTGAGAACTGTGGGTCAGACGCAAAGTCGTTTGAGGTCACCAACTCGCCGCGAAGATCCAAATGTCTTTGGCGAAAGACCTGCGTTTCGTCCGTGGGGAGCTGGCACCGGGACGGTTGAGTCTGTCCACAGGTGGGGAAAAATGTGGAGCCAATGTGGAGCCATTTTCCTAGAAACCACCTGGATTCCATTGGTGTCCATGATCATATTTCATCATATTTCCCATCCGAATTTGAAGCTTGTTTTCATGCATATTTTCCCTCTCATTATGGTCTTTGGGGAGGGAAATCAAAGCTGATTTTGATTCTTTCGAGGCTCCTCCGTCGACTTTCAACATTTTGACAAGAGAAAATTGCTGGATGACATCGATATCATCTTATTTTCTTCTCATCCTCATCCTCATCCTCATCCTCATCCTCATCATCATCCTCATCATCATCATCATCATCATCATCATCATCATCATCATCATCATCATCATCAAGTTCTTTACTTCTTCTCAACATCAACAATTTCTCCTTTTCTTTGTCAGGAAAAACGACATGTTTTCAGTCACGGGATTGTGCAGTTTCTGGTGAAGCATTTGAGGAAAACGACATGTTTTCAGTCACGGGATTGTGCAGTTTCTGGTGAAGCATTTGGAGGTTGGGAGCATCACCAAGTCACACAGAGGTCTACAGATCAAGAGCCCCCTTGGCCAGCACAGTGTTTGGTGTGCCAGGAGAAGACCATGGTTCAAACATGTGCTATGAATCAATCAACTGTGTAATTGAATTGGCACTTTTTTTGGTAGTTGGTTATTGAATCATCCATTCGTTTGGGTCCAACAGTTTTGAACCATAAAGTGCTAATGCAGGGTAAGAAACCGGCCTTGGATTTCGGAAGGTTGGGGTTCGGCTTAGTTCGATCTCACCAAGGGTCCACCGGTGCAACTCGTGTGAACTGATATTTCAATGCTTGGCAGGAGGGTAGTTCTTGTCGATTTTGATGATGCTTTCAATGCTTGCAGCCTTTCCAAACAGGTTTCTTGCATCCCAATGTTTCACTTTCCAAATACAGAGCTTTTCTGGTGAACTTTTAATTCTCAACTGTTATCTCCCAAGGTTTTAGTCTCTTCAGTTCCATGTTGCCAGGTCTACTGGCACCACCCGTAGGCACCACCGGTCCAGGTTCGCTGTGACATCAGACTGGGCTGAGCTGGGAGGAAGTCCGGCTGCAGCCAGCTATTTGAAGGCGGTGGATGCCACAGGACGGAACATGGTCAGTTGGTTGATGATTTCGACCGGTTCATGTGGGATAAACGCTGGCTGCCATAGTCACCCCAAGTCATCACCATTTTTCTTGTGGTATTGAAACCATCCCCGGTCATGGCATTGGCTTTCCCACTAACAAGAACCCTTGAAAAACACAGGTGATGATCATATTTTGAATCTACATCTTTTGTTACATACTCACTTCTCTATTCTAGTTGGCACAAGAATATTTGAAACAACTTCTTTCATGATTTTCGCACCGCAGCTCCTAGGACATCTTACTGGTGTAGTCTCTGTCAGGACATGCCATCTCTTTGCGAGCTTGCTCACAAGGAGAACAAGAGGAGTATACTGAGACTTGCAAGAAGTATCTGGGAGACTCCAGAGATCTTTGGTATCAGCAGGTCATGGATGATTGCATCTTCGATCTCTGTAGTGGTGCTGGGGAGACCTCCGCCCAACTGGCGGCAGAGATTTTTCACGCAAATTGATGCATGGTGGAGAGGCTTACTGGGCTTTCAAGCTGGCCCAACCGTATATGAGCCACGTCCTTATTTGGACGCACCACTTGGGAGGTTCATCCCCCACAAAAGACAAGCTCACGAGCCCATTGACCTGGTCGTGCTGCAAAGTCAGTGCCCAAAAAATCGTGCCCAATGGGTGGTTGGAGGAGGGGGTTGGGTCCATGGATTATATTGGAATGTCTCACCAGGCCAACACACCAACCTCATTTCCAGGTGTGGATTTGGGTCCCCTTCCCGCTGGTTTTGGATAGGTCTCAAGGCTCCACCGTAGACGTGCGGCATGTGGGTGCGTGCATCTCTACTGCTGGTGCTCAAGGTCACTGGGATGCAAGTGGACTGGGAAGTATGACATGGCGAAAAGGAATCATTTGAGGCTCTTCTTAAATATTGGAATGTCATGGGATATCGGGATATCCAATTATATATGATATATATGCTAACTGGCTAAACCGAGACGGCGTTTACTGGAAGTTTTGCCTCCGACGACGGCGTGTGTTGGTGTGTGGACCAGGCAGCCGTTTTGAAATCCTGGGAGCTATTTTCCCACATTCTCAAGGCAAGTGTTTTGGAACAAGGATGGAAGGACAACTCACAAAAACCATGGTGTGCAATAGAATCAATGGAAATGCAGTACAATAACAGTAGGATTTGTTAAATTTGTGTTACACCACCACAGCATTGCTTTCACCATGAAACATGACTGAGAACTTGGGATGATTTTGGGATCCTTCCCTATATCTCAAGCCGTTGCACTAGTTTCTGAATTTCTGCGCTCAAGGAGCTGTTGCAAAGTTGGGCTACGCAACCGAGAAGCATTGGGACATGGAACAGTTGTTTTGTGGCATTCTGTGGCGGTTTCAACTGGGAGAACCCTGCAATAAACCAATATAGCTATGGCACATCAGCATTTCAAACTTTGGAAAATCATTTCTCACTAGATGGGCTATGGCTTCAATAATTCTATTAAAGATTACCAGGCCGGGCAAGGTTTTTCATAACCACTGGCTATTTGGCTATTTTGGACCAACCATGAACCAACCCTTGGTGATGCGCGAACCGCTGAATTCCTTTGGGTTGGGTGCTGATCAGGTGCTTTCGTTGGCGATGATGTTGATGTTGATGTTGATGTTGTTGTTGTTGTTGATGATGATGATGATGATGATGATGATTATGATGATTACATTGATATTCAATGTGATTGCAACATTCCATCTATGGTATGGTCTGAGTCAAAATCACCCCTTGAGATCCGCCAAGGCAATGCGACCTCAAGGCCATGACATGCCGTGGTTTTTTTCTTACCATGGATCGATTCGCCCCTCACGAAAATGGACATGCAAAGGTTGGTTGGGAGTTTTTCGCAAACGTTGTAAATGCCAATGGAATTGCATGAGACTTTGCAAAGGCAAGGCGTCATCCAACTACACATTGGAACGGCGTAGAGAGCCCTCACGATCGGGTGATTTGGGAGCCGTGGAAGAAGAAAATGCCACCTGGAGAGGGGGAGCCTCGCAATCCAGCAGTGAACTGAAATTTTACTGCACTACTAAATCAATCTAAATCATCCCATTTTCTGCAGCCAGTGATTGGACTGACCGCAGGTTTTAAAGCTTGGTGCATGGGAGAATCAGGCTCGCTCGGCTGACATGGAAATCCATGTCTATTTTTTGGGTGAACCCAAAACTGCTTCAAATGACTAAGCCCATTTGCTGATTGGGTTGGTGCTTTCAATTTCTTGCTGCTTCATTCTTTAGAACCTCACTCACTAAGATGATGATGAGCCCATTCGATCTTTATATTCTTGGGGATGTATCCGAACCACAACTGCCCAACATTTGTTCGCCTGAAATCGACCATGACATGGAGATTCAAGGGATCTCCTCTTGGACTTCCCAGCTGTGTTGATGTCATCGAAAGGTCCCTGGAAGTACCTGCCGAATCAACGACCTCAATGCAGGCCGGGCCTCAGCTGTAGTTTTTTTTGGCCATCCTTGGGGTACCAACATCTGGAGGTAAACTTATGGCAGAATCTAGAACTTGGGTTTTTTTTAGGGCTCACATGATTTGGACCAATACTGCACTGATCCCTGTGATATCTATATATATATATACACATAATATGTATATATGTATATATTATATGATATCTCTATATATATATATATACTTAAGTGCTCTAGCTGCTTCCATCACTGTTCCACCTCCGAACCTGAAGAGAAGCACATCGGGTTTTTGCTGCTGGACAGCACTGTTTGGCTGGAATGTTCTGTTGAATTCGCCACCATGCGTTTTGCATTGATGTGGCTTGCCACTGCCCCCCCTTGGGATGGGGGGTGGGCAGCGAAAAAGGGGTCATGCAACCTGAGCCGCACCTAGCGAAACTGCTGGAATCACCCTGCGCCCCAAAGTTACACTTTACAAAAGTTCCAACTTAAGTGCTCTAGCTGCTTCCATCACTGTTCCACCTCCGAACCTGAAGAGAAGCACATCGGGTTTTTGCTGCTGGACAGCACTGTTTGGCTGGAATGTTCTGTTGAATTCGCCACCATGCGTTTTGCATTGATGTGGCTTGCCACTGCCCCCCATAGTAGAACCAGAAGGCTACGTGTAGTGGACGAACTGATCGACCTTTGCCATGCGCTCGGCCAAGCCTTTCAAAACGTCTCCACTGTCATGCAAATACCGGTGTACGGCCCCGCTCGACCAACGACCGGTCCTCTTCACTACTTCCACCTCCCCTGTCGACTGGTATAAAGCCGATGCTCCTCCGATGCGCAAACTGTGAGACTGAAAGCGCTCCGCCGGCAAGCCCACCGCTCGTGCCGCTTGTTGAAGGACATGTTGAACTTCAAGCCGCCGTAGGACCTGACCTGACGCCCATCGGAACAACGGGAGGTGCTTCTCCGGGCCTTTGAACCTCCTCGGTGCCACCTCCTTCAGTTTCTCCAAAGCTGTCACCACGCAGACATCTTCCACTGAAGTCCTCAACATAGTCTTGCATGTCCCAAAGGACTCCTGGTCCGCTTTGGTCTTTCTGAACTGAAGTGTGACCTCCTGAGCATTCTCCTCCACTGGCTTGCCCTTGGCTCCCAGCTGGATATCCTGTCCACGAACGATCATGTCCATGTCCACTCCGCTGCTGTCACAAAATTCCTTGGCCCTGAGCATAAAAAACCAGGCTGTGAGCATGGCCGCAACCACCATCCGGCAATTGACTCGTAGTTCTCCTCCACCATCTCCTTCAGCTCGAAACTTCTGACCAACCCACTTGAGCATGGGGACGGTCACGCCCAAACGGCGAGGTTTCTTCACTGTAGTCCTTTCCACAGAGCTGAGCACAATCCACAAACGGTGCATCTTTGTAGTAGCGTCCCCATGGCCTGCCCTCTTGTGAGCATCCTTGATGGCGAACACCGCCTGCTTCAAAGTCGCCACCGAAGTTCCAAGCCATCCAAGATATCCCAAATACCCGAGCAGCTTGTTCTCATTCTCGACCTGGTCATCCTTGAGGTTGAGATAGGGTGTCAACCAACCTTGTCTCCTGGTCCATGCGCACCACTTCTGCCAGGCTGCCAAGTATGCTTTCTGCGTGCTCACCGCCTTGTCACCCTGCATATGCTCGTCCAACCACTCCTCAACCTGCGCCTTGATGTCCAAGTCGACGAACTGGTCGGGCTCCAGCGAGACCACCTTCTCAGCTTCCACAACGTCAGCTGGGATCCTCTTCCGACGCCCTCCTGCTTTCTCATCCTCCGTTGAGTCAACTCCTGAATCCAGCGCCTGTAGCCAAAGGTCCTCTCCCCAAAGCCACACCTGTCGCTCCACACCATTGCCACCGGCCTTTCGATCAGGACGTGCTCGACCAAAATCTCCTCGTCGCCACTTCCGCAGCCACGTCAGCATGAGTCCGAGCGACTGGTAGTCCTCCTGGTCGTAGCACATACCTGCCTTCTGCGGAGCCTTCATGTTGGAGATCTCCGCGATGACACCCAACAACGCAAGCGCTGTTCGTCTCCCGGTCGCCGCACAACCTTCCTTCACCGCCACGACTGGGCCCAACTCCTGAACAGCCTTCTCCCACTCCTGGCTCGTCCTTCCTTGAGCTCGCCAGATTTCTTCTCCATTGAGTCTCCTAACGGTCCCAGTCGGCGCCGCTCGGTCGACCACATAGAGCTCCTCAACGCCTGCGTCCTCCTTTGTGAGCGGCCACCTCCCGGGACCGTTCATCCTGTACGCTGTTTTGCGCTCCTGGCCTCCGATCCACACATGAGCTCCCACCACTGGCAGCATGGGTTGGTTGCCATCTGACATCGCCGCCTCATACTTGGTGAAAGCGCACAAATCCTCGACCCTGACCTTTCGAAGAATGGTGCCCAATGTAGGGGGGTTCACCTCCTTGATCAGCAAGCCCTCTACCTCTGCATCCGGCATCTCCGCCATGTGCACAAAGATCACCACCCTCCGACGTACCAACACCTCTCCGACCTCTGATGTCAAAAACTCCAATTTGTTGGTCTTCCACCCTTGTTCATGGGCTGTGCGCTCACATCGATCCCAGTCCACGTCCCTCGGACCTTCAATCACCGCCCCCCCAAACTCTTCGGCTTCGAGGTAGTCCCAGAGTCGACGAATCACTCTGCCCCGGGGATCCGGTCCAATAGTCGCGGCCACGATCTTCAGCGTCTTCTCCGCCTCAAAGTCCTGAAAGTGCTCGAAGTCCTTGACAAAGCGATCCTTCGCCGTCCATTCATAAATGTCCAGCTCCTTGACGGCCTTCGGTTGCCGATGGATTGCCCTGAAAACTCGAAGCTCCCTCAATCTCATCATCTCATGCCTGTCCTCCTCCTCGCCCCAAGAAAGGAAACACGGGCCAAAGCGTTCGGTGTCCTCCAACGCCTGCTGAATGCTTGCCTTCACATCCACTGCTTGCCAACCCTTCCGGATCATGAGCTCCTCGGCCTCTGCATCCTCCAAACGGGTCAGAGCATCTGCATCCTCGTTGTGATACGTACGCCACCAACCACCAAGAACTCTGCAACGGAATCGCATCTCCACAAGGTTCAAGACACGTATCAGGAGTCTGCCGGCTCTCACGCCACTTTTGCGGTTGGCAATCCAATGATAGACCACCCGGTTGTCGCCACCATAAACAATGACTTTGCCAGTCCATAGGTGGCCCACTTTGCATGCAAACGCCACAAAGGAGAGCATTTCACCCAAATGAATCGCCAACGACCCTTCCTGGGCCCCTTCACCATCAAGCACCTGATGAATCCACCACCGGAGCTCCATCACCTTCTCTCTGCACACTTGGCCATGGGTCCAATCAATCGCCGCAATCATGGTCGGGGTGGCATCCGAAGACACGAACACTGCCGCCACACTCATCTCTCCAGGTAGTGACAACCTCTCCATTGCAGGAAGGGCCTCCTTGATGTCGCCCCCAAACTTCTCCGCCCACGTCTCAGACCTCGAGCAAAGCCAGCGGCACTCCTCAAACAAAGTCCAGAGATCCTCCCATGCAACGTCTTCCTCTGCTCCCCCTGGCTCACAACCTGTAGGGAAGACTCGAGCACCACCGTCAACTCCCCCGAGAAATCGGTCTGCGGCTTTCAATTCATTCTTGAGGCCTGACACGATTGTGGTCCAGCCCGTGGTAATACCACGAAACCTTTGGAGCTCCTTCAAGGTCAAGCTGCGCTCTCCAAAATTGAAGTGAGGCTCGGCCAGCAAGTAGGCTCCTTTGAGAATCCTGGCCTCTGGCAAAGTCATCCGGCATGTCTGCGCATTGATAATGACTCCCCACACCGTCTGCTCCGCCGCAAAATAGCCCTCCTCAGCATCCTTCGCCGCATTGATGGCATTGGGCCCCAGCAACTTGATGACCGCCGCCTCGTACACCTCGCTCGAAACCCAGGGACGGAGACCAATGCAGGGCTCCACCAAGACCATGTCATCCACCAAGATCTTGCCATCAAAATGCAGCCCGCCGTCTCGTCTGCCCTCTTGTGGCTTGTAGCATCGATGCACCTCCTCCGTAGCTCTTCCCCAGATATTCCACTCACCTGGAGAGCCCGAGAAGCCAAAACTGCTGACAAGGAAAAGCATTGTCAAAGAAGAGGGATCTTCCTTCTCCTTCACGGCCTCCCCGGAACCCATAGCCTCAACCTTCCATGGGACCTCCCCCGCAAACAGCTCTACATCCTTCGGGTCCACCCACAACAGGCGAAAAGCTCCGGCAACATCCTTCTTGGCCAGGACAATGGGGACCTGCGGAAATCTGCTCTTCCAAAACAAAATCCGGCGAACCACCTGCTGGTGTGAAGGTTGCACTGCAGGGGGGTGAAGCTCCTTGGATGTGCCACTGTTGATGCCCCTCTGGTCATGAACTAGCCTCACCTCCGAAGAAAGCGCCCTGTTCGGTAACATCTTGGGAACAGCCTCAAAAGGGGATGCCGCCGTATGCTTCAGCCCAGGATGGTCTGCATCTACCACCAAAACTCGATGCTTAGCCACATCTTTGTGCAATTGCCGAAACACCTGTGGCAAATTCGCCCTGGCCCTGGGGTGAGGATCTGCTTTCACTCTCGTCCTCTCCCCAACATACCTCGCCGGCATGCCCTGCTGTCGGATCTCCCGCATATAGGCCAGGTGGTCAGGGTGTAGGAGCTCATCCAACTCCTCATCCTCGACTCCTTGCAAATTGTGTCGCCCCAAATCTTCTCGGACGACCCACAACGCTTCGGCTGCCCTCTGCACAGTGTCCGCCTTGGTCAACAGTTCGTTGCCTGCCTTGTAGATGCGCCTCCACGTACCAGCCTCCTGATCTTGCACCTCGTCAATCACCTGGATGTAGAAACGAGCTGCCTCATACAACTCCTTCCCTAGCTCCTCCACTGGGCCTTGTCCCGACCGATGAGATCCACCTCCAACCCGGTATGCCCCTTCCAACGGGGTAGTTCCTACACCCGTGGCTGATTCACCATCTCCTCCACCTGCGGCTCGCCTAGTCTCTGACGGTTCATCATCATCTCCTCCTTGAGCTAGATCCCAAGGGCACCCACGTGGAGCATCATAGCCGACCACCTGAAACACCGTCCACCCCACCCATTGTGCGAACGGACCCACTTAATTGATCCTCTTGCATGGGCCATTGGTCGTGAAGCTCCACAATCTCCCCGGGGTTATCCGCATCCACACTCTCGCACCTCGTCCACCGGTCGGGCTTGAAGTACTCCACGGGGAACGGGCATCCAGCGCCGCGGGGAACAACCAACCTCCTCCTCGGAACCTTCTGCCACACCCACAGAAGTCCCGTCGACTCATTGTAGAAACACTCATCGCCATACTTCATAGCCAGCTCCGCCGGGGGCTCCCCTTCTGACTCCATAGGTGACTCCCCAGAAGGCGGGGAGTCTGCCACACTCGTCGGAGTAGACGACTCCTCAGGCATGTCCTCCTCATCCTCTCCACTTTCTGAGTCACCCGGATCATCAGGTTCTGGCGCTCCCCCAGCCATCTGCATCTCATCCTCCTCATGGCGTCCCTCATGACCATCAGACTCCTCAGTTTCGAAGAGCTCGTCCATCTCGTAGGGCTCGTCAGTCTCGAAGGGCTCCTCAGTCTCGTAGGGCTCGTCAGTCTCAAAGGGCTCCGCAGTCTCGAAGGGCTCCGCAGTCTCAAAGGGTTCGTCAGCCTCGTAGGGTTCCTCAGGCTCAAAGGGCTCGTTTCCCTCATAGGGCTCCTCAGGCTCATAGAGCTCCTCAAAATCCCTTGGGTCTCCAAACAGATCACAAAGCTCCTCTTCGAAACGACGTCTTGCATCATCGCCAATTTCGACATCATCATCCCCACCTTCCTCCTCTTCTGCTTCCTCATAACTCATGCTGGACCCACTGCTTCCACTACTCCCACTGCTCCCACTGGATGCGCCTGGGTTCAAATCTCCTCTACGTCCTCCTTTGCTGCCGACCAGTCCACCGGCTTGGCGTAGACATGGCTTGAAAAGCCTGCCCCCCCCCTGAACCAACAGCTGTAACGCCTGAACGACCGCCTCCACAAACTGAGGGGCATAGACACCAGCCTCGGTGCAGCGTGTCACTGTAGAATTTGCCCGGCATCCTTGCAAAGGCACATGTTGATGTGTAGCTGACAGCCCTGGGCATAAGCGGAAGAGTGCCTGTCGAAACGCAGGATGCCTTGGGAAGGCCAAGCCGGTGCGGTGTTTGTAAAAAACCGAAGGGCTCTCAGCGTCCAACGGGGCCAAACCAAAGGCACACATGTCAACCTCCAAGAAATCCACGTCTGGCCGCTGAAGGATCTTCTGCCAACACGGCAAATGCCACATCTTGGGGTACCGGCCAGACCTTCCGGAACTCTCAGCAATAGGGAAGTGCCCGCGGTCGAGGGCCCGCTGGAAAGCCTCCGCTTCGAAGATTGCCAGTCGGTTGCCCATGTCTTCCTTCTCATTGGGCTTGCCCATTGGATTTTGAAAGGTGCGGGTCCCATGGTTCTGCAAGTTCCAGTCACAGAATGTAGTACAGGGGCACGCCAACCACTCGATGTTCGTGACATCCTCATCGATCTCTTGGAAAAAACGCTGTTGAACCTGAGGGTCAGAAAGATCGTGATCTCGACGAGGACCTTGTCGAAGATGAGGGTGCTCGTAGAACTCCACTGGCTCCAACGCCACTTCCCCGGCCTTCAACCATCCCTGAGTCATCACGCCGTGTCCAGCAAAATACTCACGAAGGCAAAGTCCAGTAGGTCCAGCCGATTGTGATGCCGCCCGGACCCGGTAAACATCTCCTTGACCACCTCCGGCACAGACTGCGGCTGCAGCCAGACATGACGTCTTGCGAACGTGGTATCTGTTGCCCCTGCTTTCTTCAAGGTCTTGCAATGTCTGCATGCCAAAATTCCTGGTGAGGTTCGAGGTTGGTCATGACGTTGATGCCAAAAATACCTGAAACCCAGACTTGGCGTTGTGTACACGTCAAACTGTGACAAGATAGTCATCTTCTGCTCGTCCTGTACGGGCTCCAGCAACGTCATGTGGCCCCGCCAAATCATAGCCCAGATCTCCGGCTGCCCCGCTTTCCAGTGGGAACCCTGGACAATCTCCGGCACATAGTCCCCCTTGTAGTCCACCCGTAGCACCACAACCCTCGTTGCCTCCAAAACTTCCAGGGGAAAGACGGCCAACGCCCGGTAATCCTTGTCGTGGTGGGCCTTCAAAATGTCGTGGGTGTACATGCGAAGCTCGTGCTCAATGGCTGTGACTCGGGTTTCTGGATGGCCCATCACGCCCTCTGCGTCCACCGCCAGTCTTGCTTGCTCCAATCTGAATTGTTGAGCAAGCTCCTCAACGGCCGCTAAGCTGGGAATGGACTTCTCCTCACTGCAACTCCTCAAATGTCCTGCAGCCAAAACCTTCGTCACGCATTGACGCTTCTCCACTTCTGGGATGACCACGCCCAGCAATCCAGCAAGTTCCTCCGTCATTTGAACCTCCTCTTTGTAGTCATAAGACACCCAGCTGTGGCCGTCAATCTCAACCATCGCACGACCAGGACCCCCATCACTCCAAACTGTGTCATGGATCACACACCTCTGGCTGCTGCCAGCCTTTTCTCCTCCGTTCTCCTCCAAAATTCTGGCTGCCTCCGCCGCCAGCTCTCCAAGACCAAACTGGACCATATCCTCCAGTAGGCTCTCCAGTGTGAGGTTGGGGTCATTGGCAACGCGAGTGGAAGCCCATGCATAAAGATCATCTGATGCCATCTGAAGCTTGCTCAAAACCGGCCCATCTGCCAAACTCTGAGCCTTCTTCAACAGCTCCTGAGCTTCTCCTGGCGCTGAACTGCCTCCTCTTCCTGGGTGCGAGCGCCCATCCCGGGCCAAATGCTCAAAGGTCTCCTTTGGCGGTCCTTGAACTAGATCCGCAAACTGTCGCTCCTGCTGCGTGTAGTCGACCTCCACCATCTCCACAGGCACCTGCCAGGAAACTCCTCCTGCTCGCTTGGTAGCATTGGGTTCGACTTGCGGGGTTTCCCCCCCAGCTGGTTCCTCTTGGCCGGCTTTCCGTCTTCCTTGACCATCCTGGATCTTCGAACTCTTGTCCTGCGCCACCTGCTGACGAAGGTCCTTGATCTTGTCCGTGGCTGTGTCCTTGTTCTCCTGCTTCATGCGTTTCAGCCCTCCACGCTTCAGCAACTGCATCTGCACGGCTGGGTCCAATGCCTCAAAGGAACCTTTCAAATGTTCGTGAGCTCGTTGACAGTTGGCTTGATTGCAACCAAGGTGTGACAAAAAGCCCCAACAAAGTAGCCGTCCATCCTTGCCCACTGGTGCTCGGTCCTTGGCCCGATTCGTCTCCTCAACCGTTAACTTCGGACCCAGCAAAGTCTTCAGCGTCACCTTGTCATCAACCTTCGGTTCGTTCCCACCAGCTTGTTGTCCAGCTCCTCGATTTTTTGCGGCGCCTTCCCATGTCAGCTTCCACAACATTCTCTCTTGACGCCTCTCAATTCTGGGCAAGACCTCCGTGACGAACCAACCTTCAGGATAATGTAGATCAAACGTCCTCGGCAATTGCAAAGGTGGATGGCCCTCCTCATTCGGCATCAACGCATAAAACTTCAGATCCGACAACGTCATCGTTTCCCTACCACTGATGCTTTTGATCTTCCGCAACTCCTGCTTCAGCTCCTCAAAGAAACGCCAATGAAGCTCCTCCCAAACATCACACACAATTTGCAGAGGCCAACGATGGGGTGCTCCGAGATGCCAATCTCCAAGAACCTGAGCCGCATGTTCCTTCACCGCTCTCCATTCCTTCCCATAGACAAGGGACCAGATGTCAGTTTGACGTTTGACCCTGCTGGCCCAATCCTCATAGCGAGTAGGAGCTGGCGGCCTCTGCTCGTTCATCTGCTTTCCCGTCCGGCACTCCACCGCGTGCTGGTCCAGCTCCGCATCCGAGCACGGGACGAAATCTGCAGCGGACAGCGCATGCTTCTCCTGAGTCCCCCAAAACGGACCTGCCAAGCCAACCGCCAAGCGGGGTGTGACCTTCTGTCTGAAACCCGCATTCCTCAGCTTGGTCGATGCCCCTGCCTGGGCTGTCAACAATGCTTGCGCCAGCCCTCCACCGTACTCATTGGCACCCACCTCCACTGTGTACTGCCCACAAGCACGTAGAAAAAAAACCAGCTCCTCGGACACCTTGCCCAGCGACTTCATAGTTCCCGGCGCTGCTGTACTCGCCGCCTCGCCTTGCGTCTTCACCAGCGTGGCCAGCTCATTGGTCTGGTACTGGATCGCCTTGGCCAGGTCCACCATCGCCTGGTCCTGGGCCACACCTCCAGTTCCTGCCTTTCGATCCTCTGAACCATAAATCCCAGGTGGAGGAAGACGAGCCAATTGAGGTCCAGCTCCTCCAACAGTCTTCACAGACTCAGGCGTGGACAAGGACCTTGTCTCATCGGGGCTACCCACCATGCTCCAACTGGATGTGCTTCCTCCACTGGTCGGCCCAGGCTCTGCTGCGAGCTGCTTTCTCCACTTTGCCAAAAACTTCGTCAAACCTTTGGTGCCCTTCCTCTGCTCCTCAACTGCCTGGTCAAACAAGGTCTGAGTGAAGTCCTTCAAAGAAAGTCCAGCAGTAGCGGCCATTTGACTGCGGATGTCGACCTCATCCAACCCAAGCTCCTTCGCCTCGACAAACTGGGCCAAGAACTCCTCCAAGGCGGTGAGCACTTCTCGGCGATCCGGAGAGTTGATCATGCCAAGTCTCGCCAAACTCTTCTGCACGGCCGACCGCGGAGTCCTTCCCGGAGAGGCTTCCTCATGTGACCTCTTCCTCAGTCTGTTCTCCGGAGTCTCTGCGATGCTTCTCATCTCCTCCACCATCTGCTCAGCTTCAGTGTCAAGGCCTTGAGGTAGTCCCGGATCATGTCGAACTCTACGACGTAGACCTCCACTTTCTCCCTCATCCTCAAGAACATCGCCATCTCCTCGATCTCTCGCTCTGGACCTTGACCGGGAAGATCTCCGAGAACTGCTAGGCTTCTGCTTCTCAAAGTGGGCCGAGCACAATCGGAATCCAGCCGTCCCTTCACAACTTCCAAACTTCAAGCAACCGGCAGCAGCACACTTAAGTTGGAACCTACTCTGAAGATACTTAGAGGCATGTTTGGGGCATAGGGTGCAACTAGCTAAACCTGCGGGAAGATCCTCTTCAAGAACTAAGGTCTCTACGCTACCACTAGCTGTACAGACTTCGCTACAAAGCCGTTGCGCTCCCGTCTCATCTTCCCAGCAAAGTTTCGCCGCCATGCATCTCGCCTCTTCAGTTTCAGATTCCGACGCCAGGTCCCTTGCTTTCTGCACTGCCTTTTGTGCTCCACTTCGAAAGAAGCCCCACATACGGTTCCCAGCTTGCTGTGCCTCCTTTGATGCTGCTGCCAGTTGAAAGCCTTCTGCATTGAAAGTCTTTGCAATGGCATACTGTTTGAAATGGGGTCCTTCTTCGTTGCAGGCCTCATGACGACAAATGTGGATACGATCATAGCCCTGCAAGGAAAGGAGGAGATCCTGGTCTCCGCGCATAGTCCCCGGTTCAATAGTCACATACAATCCTGAAGCCTTGATGCTTGATGTCTCCTGCACCTTGAAAATGACGGTGCGGCCGCTTCTGCGAACCAAAACCCAGCGCTCACCATCACCGCTTCGTTTCAGCTTCCTCAATTCTCCCGTCTCTGGTGCTTCGCCCAGCTCCGGGCCGAAAAAGGAGGCGTCTACTGCCTCTGGCACGCCACCAGTGATCTTCTGAGTGTAGTACATTGCCCTCCCGCAGCACTTCAAAGTAGTCCTAATAAGCCACACGAAGGTTAAAGCAATGCCCATCAGAAGTGACACCACCGGCCAGCATAGCGCCAGAATATAGTGGATGGAGACCCACACGAACAGCAAGGCACTCAGTCTGATCATGATGGAAAACCCGCTGCGCACCTGGTCCCAGCTTCGTCCAAAAATGAGCCAACCCAAAGTACCAAATACAGCATCGCATGCCGTCCATAGCCATCCATCCCAACTCTTCGGAGTCAGGTCCCAGAAATCCTCTGAAGTCCAGGTCGAATTGAAGGTCTGGTTGAAAGCCCAGCGCAAATAGCTCCCAGGTTCCCTTCGGAGATCCGGTGGTTTGGGCACATCACGTTCCAACCCGCTCCACCATCCTGGGGCCTGGCGCACTGCCAAAAGCCCAATCAGCAAGCGAAATGCTCGCCACATGGCACCGCCCCACAACCAGCGAAAAAGGGGTCATGCAACCTGAGCCGCACCTAGCGAAACTGCTGGAATCACCCTGCGCCCCAAAGTTACACTTTACAAAAGTTCCAATATACACACTATATGTACATATTTAGGTCTTTTTTTGTCACTGGAAGACACATGGGAGATTCTGGTGAACCAATGGCGCTTTCACCATCAACCACAGATCTTTGTATCGACAGGCCAGGTCTCAACAAATAAGTTCATCCATCCTCAGGGTATGGTTCAACTACTCACAAAGCGTTTTGAACATTTTTTTACGCTGGCAATTCCATCCCCGCAAAATTGAACTCTTGAATTCCCCGGTTTATGGTTCCAAATATGTGATTTCACTACATCCACCATGGTGATTCTGGGGGGTGTTGAATATGAACGGGGGAAAGAAACGATTATATCACTTAAATTGATAGTTGAGTCGCTTGAGTCCTATCAAATCCCATTGAATCTCAGTAAATCCCAATATCAATCCCATGAAATCCTTATTTTGGTTGGTGAAATGGACAGAGAAACTCCACATTGGCATGTCCTGGAGGATTGCGTCTTGGACCTCTGCTGCGGCACTGGAGAAACGTCCGTGGAATTGGCAGGAGATTCTGATGGCCCAGTGACGCTGAGATTTTCTTGACTTGGTGCGGCTCGTGCCCCTGCTGGCCTTTTAGTCAGCAAACCTCAACTTGATTTGGGTGTGTCTGAAATGGGGTCAAAAACACCAAAGCAGGCCATGTTGCTGGCAAAATGATCTTAAGCCAATGGATGAAATGGAGCACTGAGTTGTCAGACAAACCCATTTGGGGTCTTATGGAATTATATATAGACTTGAGCAAGCTGCAAAGAACGCTGAGAGTTTGTGTTGCAAGTGGAATCTGATCGTTTCCTCACGATTTGGTGACGCGGATCAAGGATTGCACAAATCCTTGTAGATCTTGAACCTATACGTGCCATGGTCGAAAGAGGGAGCTTTGTGGAGCGAAGAACTCCATGGAACAAATCCTCCAACATGACTGTTTTGCTCACTCACGTGCGGGCTAAATGAGACGATGACACCTAAGGACATCTCTCATGCTTGAAAGACCTTACCTTCATGTTTGGCTGGTTTTGGTGGTAGTGGTTGTGGTCCTNTGCGGGCTAAATGAGACGATGACACCTAAGGACATCTCTCATGCTTGAAAGACCTTACCTTCATGTTTGGCTGGTTTTGGTGGTAGTGGTTGTGGTCCTGGTGGTGGTGGTTTGTGACCGACAGTCATGGTCAAGGCCGCACCCCACCGTAGGTTTTTGGGATCAAAATGCGACGGTCGAAACGTGTCCGTACAAGTGCCTTCTCATGATGGCCCGGGGCATCCGAGTGCTGCTTGTTTTGAAGGTCACTCGGATGGAATGCCTAAAGATTCAGCNTCGAAACGTGTCCGTACAAGTGCCTTCTCATGATGGCCCGGGGCATCCGAGTGCTGCTTGTTTTGAAGGTCACTCGGATGGAATGCCTAAAGATTCAGCATCACTGCTACGTTAAGTAAATTATTTTGAGGTGGGGGTCACCACTTAAAATAATTTTTTCAAAATAATTATGGATATTCCTCGTCTTCAAGGGCTT
>BGPT01002772.1:0-12785 GCA_003297045.1 Symbiodinium sp. clade C Y103 | reverse complement strand
TTTTTTTCCAGCTTCTGTTCTGGCAGCTGCCCACTTGGGTTTTGAGGAGCGCAGGGCATCTCCAATATCCTTCGAATAATCTCTCCAAGAACGTTTTGGATTGGGGTTGCAAATTTGATGCGTTCTTGTTGCGAGTTAAAGTGAGAAGAGATTCGGGCAAACAGAGAGTGAGTAGACATGAAAACGTGATGTTTAAANGATTGGGGTTGCAAATTTGATGCGTTCTTGTTGCGAGTTAAAGTGAGAAGAGATTCGGGCAAACAGAGAGTGAGTAGACATGAAAACGTGATGTTTAAAGTATTTCGCGCGTAAGGATCTCCAACGTATCCATCCTAAAAAACAACGTGAAACAACATACAAGCAAACACAGCATTTCTGCAAAACCAACATTGTGCAGTAGTTCCTGATGAACTTTGTTTTTTTCGGTAGGCTACGCATCCCCTGTTGTCGCCAGGTGTATTGATGTGGGTATCCTTTCATTAGATATTAATCCAAAATCTCATGTATCTCACTGANTTTTTTTCGGTAGGCTACGCATCCCCTGTTGTCGCCAGGTGTATTGATGTGGGTATCCTTTCATTAGATATTAATCCAAAATCTCATGTATCTCACTGACTTCTGCACGGAAGGAGAACAGAGGGATAGAAAATTGAGTTGGGGTGGAATGGGAAGGTGAGGGTGGTGGGTGTCGGTTGAAGCTTGACATGTGGCAACCCAATCAAATAAATTTTGTTCAAATAGGTCAAAGGAGGTCAAAATAATATCATGCTGGGGAGAACCCGGGGAAAGCCCAGCGAAAGCCATCTTGAGGGGGTGGGGGGGACGAGGGAAATTATTTCCAGGTAGTTTCACCGAAAGTTGGGTGACCCGACTTATGTCAACCCACCTTGAAATAAATATGGTTTATTATTTTGAGGTGGGTGNAGTTGGGTGACCCGACTTATGTCAACCCACCTTGAAATAAATATGGTTTATTATTTTGAGGTGGGTGGTACGGGGGGGGTGAGCTAAGGTAGGAGTGATGTGGAGATGTTGTGTCATGCTCTTGTATGGTGCTGTTAGATGGACGACGGGGATCATGTTGATGCTGATGCTTGTGAAGCTCACATATCCCTTTTCTATGTGCCGGCTCGTTTGAGCGACAGGCGATTGATATCTTGGAAGCAACTGGCCTGCAGATGAAACGATTCGTGTCGCAAGGAGGGTTGGAACCGAAGCACTCAACCACCAAGGATATGTTGGACTTCCAATTGGTGCCTTGGCATTTTTGCTTGATGGCCAGTGGGGATGTGCAGACAGCGAATGCACTACATTTTGAGCAGGAAGTGAGTCGGACTTGCTGCCAAATCTTTCCAAAATTCATACAGATACTCCTTCTGATGAGCATTTTTCCATCTTTCTGAGGACATACCAAGCATAGCTGTGAGTGCAACTTACAGCGCTTGTGAACGTCGATCTGTTCCTGCCCGTGCACGGACAAGACATTTCGGCGGTGTCAAAAAGAGTCCCCAACATTCGAACCAGGCTTTGAAAGATCAGATTCATAGCAATTTACGATGTGATATGGCCTGCTGAAGGTGTTAGGGGCCTGAAAAAGAACCTTGGGGATCCTCAGATTTCATGATCAACTCATTCTGCCTTTTTTGGGATTCCAAGAGGGGCCATTCTTCGGAGCATGGATGCTGCCAAGGCCATCACCAGAAGCTATGATGCGTGCTTTGGAAATGCTGGGATGCCTCAGCCATATGCTGGAGCTTGACCACCAATGATGTCACCGGAAGTCTCTTGTAGCTATAGCTGTGAGGCTGCACTTTTTGGGCGCCATTGATGATGAAGGAGATCTCACAGATGTAGGCAAGGCCCCGTGCTTGGTTGCCCTGCTGCAGATCCTATCATGCTGTCAGTCAAGCGTCTGATATCAATGATCAGATTCTAAGATCAGGGGAGCACCGTGTTTTTTGTTATTAATCATCAACTAATTCATCAACAATACTCAGTTTTACAACTTCATGACTTGGACCTGGAGTTCACAGCGGCTCAGAAAGCACCAGGGAACATGGCACCCATTGGCACCATGCTGTCAGGCTCGCGGATGGCAGATTTCCCGGTAGATCCGCATTTGAGTGACTCCAAAGCAAGAAGGATGGTCATCACAAAAGGTAGGAATGGTAGGAATATCTAGGAATGGGAGGAAAGCCAAATTGTCCTTCGCTCCAAGCATGTCAAGAAGAGTTTTGGATCAATTTGGATGATACCCGGTTCATTTTGCCGATTAGTTTACTTGGGTTTTCATGAGCCTTCTACAGTTTCATGGGATTTGACGTTTTCGTCTTTGCAGCAGTTGAAACGTTCGCTGTGAAGAGGGGACTTTGTCAAGAGTGGCTCGAGTGGCCATATGATATGACCAGATCGGGCTCGATGTGGAGCAAGTTCAACAGAGTTTGACAATGTTTGACATAGTTTCACTACCTGCTTGGCATGCTTAATGGATAGCAAATGATAGCAAGATGTGGAGGTGACACTACCTGTTTTACTTGAGATGTAGCTGAAGCCGGCTGAGGTCGAACGATTATCGCCAGCTCTGAACGGAGTTGCCTCTCTGAGGTATGCCGGCGAACAAGTGCAGAAGTATGTTGGTTTGTCCAAACATATGGCGCCCCAAAATTTGAAAAAAAACATGATGGGTTTTCATCCCTTAAACCGGATTGAAACATATCAAAATTGACTGCACCTGAGGTGCTGGCAGTCATCGCAATGCTTTCGGTGCCTCCACCCTTCAGCCGTCCGCGGTATGCGCAAAAGGCCAGTGGGGTGAGAGGGCCACGGTGTTTGTTGTGCCGAGATCCAGCACAGAACAGACTTAACACATATCATTCGCCAGATGTCAGACTTTTGGAAGGTCACCAGGGGGAAAAAAAAATGGCAGAATGGGTCAACATCATTTGCCTAGAGAATCGTACACTTTCCATTGGATGCATCACAGGCAGCCGACAAAGCGCATAAGCACTTTGCTTCTGGATACGGAGACCACCTCTCCTTGTCTGGAAACTCAGTAGCTTTGCTGGTGAGATTGTATCATGTTGTGTCTTACAGGGGCATGTGCCAGATCTATTTGTTGCCATAACGCGATGCCATCTCCTTGGATCCATGCCATGATGAAGAGGTGGAGCGTATACAAGTATGGGGGGACGGTCATCAATCCATATCAATCCATTAAATAGGGATTTATATACCCATTGTGAGGATTCCCAATCTGGGATGTATGACAATGGCACATGACATGGCCTCGGGCCAGGCTGAATGCCTACCAAGCCTACGTTGGAGCCAGCTCCAAAGCAGACTTCTGTAGGGACTGGGTCACAGCCGCAGGGGCTGGGGGAGGGGAGATGCTCTAAGCATCGAACGTGGGCCACTTGTTTCTACAGAGAATTATCAACCCAGGTTCCACCGCTACACCCATTTCTGACAAGAAGCAGAACCTGCATGAGGATGAGTCAAGAAGAAAGTACAATGACTGTATCCTTAACAAATTCGATTTTAGATGTGTTTAAAGATTGGTTACTCTCCATTCCAGATGTTCGTTTTCACCGCGAGCTCCAGAATCCTGATGCTCATGACACATAGCGACCTATCAGGAGCACTTTCTTTCCGACCGCAATATGAAGCAAGCTGAGAACGTGATGAAACCAAGCCGGAACAGGGGAGCCCGAGATCCACACCACCACTGATATTTGATGGATTGTCTTGGTCCTGTGGGACGTGCGCAGCACATCCAATCACACCTCAATCTTACACCGCCTGTAACTCTCATATCAGTAGCTCTGAGAGAGTTTCAAGCTTGCGGTCCGCATTTCATGTATTTGCATGTTTGTGCTACCAGAAGGTTGAAGAAAATGTACCAAGCGAGGGCATGCGGGTTTGTCTGAAAATAGGGTCCCCCAAAATCCAGTCATTTATGACAATTATTGAAATTCCCACTTTCATGTAAGTCACCCACTTTCAGACACACCCAAGTCCTGCTGTTGTTGGTTACTTTTGTATCCCATTAATATCCCATTAATCCCTTCAATAGATCTCATCCATCAATTCCATCAACCCATTCACATCTGATCAATATCACACTACTCTCCCGCTCATGGTTGGTTGGCTTATAACATGTCATAACATGTTATAACTACCCCATTTCCAAAGAAACTCATGGAGCCATGCTCCACTTTGTCCCAGGTTCGAAGGCAGCTCGCAGGCATTGCGCGAAAGACGCAGCTGGCGGATGAGAGCAGTGACATGTGGCGCCGGGGGTGTGTCGTGAGGAGGAGACTCTCATGATTTTCCGGATTTTTCTGTCGTAAAGCAACGGGAGAAAACAGTGAAATTTAAAGAGAGAAAATCGTGACTCGTTCAATCTTCAATCCCTATGATTTGGTAGTTTCCTGCTCTTCTGGCTTTGATTTGGTTGTGTTTTCTTGTCCTGCCTGGACCTCCACACTACCGTCTACTAGCAGGGGATTTTTTTTCTGACCATTTATAATCGCTGAAGTATTGCTTTGGGATCTTGCGGATGTACGTGGACACAGGTACTCAAGTGTTTGGCGCTTGTCCGACAAGTCTGCTAGAATGGAGGTATTGAATTGTTGGATCTAACGTTCACTAGGGTTTGACAATGCGACCCAACTAAAGTGGGACGATATGTCATAGAGGGCAGAATGAAGATCCATTTGCAGCTGCAAAGTCTCTTCAAAGTCCTTTGCAGTTCTTGCCTGTGCTGAAATCAAAGGCAGCTAGATTTGTTATATAGATCATCTTTTTTGCCTCATGACTTCCAGCCCGCCTTCCAGCAATCACCCGTTCTGTACTCACTTTACTGCCGTGTTGTTGTGATATTGGACTCTTGACAGGGCTGAAAGATCCTGAAATAACACTTGGGTTAGGATGATCAAGCCGAGCTCCTTGCTGGGAAGCCCCAAACCATGACTGTCTCAGAGTTCAATAGCTGAGTAGCCAGGCTTACGATGAGCATCCGAAAGGCCTTCGTGGAAGGATTCTTCATGCAGTGCCTGATGCCTTAGCGGCCTTCGCAGAGCTTGAAAGAGAATAAGCTTTCAGCTTTGGGAAGAAGGAAGGATACTGAGAAGAGTTGGTCATTTAGAACTAAGTTATTGGACATGTGTAACCTTTGAGTTCTTTGAGTCCTTTCCCACTCTGTTCAGGGCAACGGTGACCCAAGGCGCCCACTTGGACGAGAGTGGCAAGCACTACATGACGGTGCGAGATCAGCAAATGGTGGCTATCCACCCATCGTCGTGACTTGCTTGAAGAATTGGACTAGGACTGTCCACTCTTGAACCTGGAGACCAAATAGACGCAATTCTTAATGTGGATACCATTAGACATCCACTCTTAAATCCGTTTGAATGGTAGTGGTTTAGGGTAGAGTTTCGGTGCATACTCCTGGCTCCACAGCTGCCGCCAGTTTCAGGTTCTTACAGCACAAGCCAGAGTGGGCCAAACACTCAGCTGTCGGCCGGCACTTGGTATCACTTGGTGCTGTTGGTATACCAGGTAACTTCCCGTAACTTCTGTAGCAAATTGACACCAACCGAGGTTCTGTACCATGAGACTGTGGTCACTGATAGGCGGCACCTGGGAGTGGATTGGCCCGCAGATGTATCCTTGATTTGTGAACCGTTCTAACCAACTTCTACAGAGGCAACTTTTTTGAACATGAGGCGCAACCCTCGCAACCCTGTAGATCCAATCAGATTTGCAAATTCCATGATTTGACACTGTGAGTGACCAGTCGTTTGGTGATCCCCTGCTCAAGAGTGGTTGACCGTCTTGGATTTTGCGAAAGACGGGGTCCAGGACTTGAAACCGAAGAACGCATGACAATATGGCTCTAGCATGCTCTATTTGTTCAATCATCAACAGGCTTTTTGCTTTTGAGTTTTTCTTTCCCACAGAACTGTAATGACTGCTGGAGAGCGCTGCAAGTGAACACCCCTTTTTCTCTTTTTCTTGAATGCCTACGACACCTTCACCGATACGGTTTCAGTGCAGGTGTTACATGCGAAACGCTACTGCCATTCCACCGGAGATGCTGATTGAGGTGAGGCCACCAATCATGGTACTGGTAGCACTCTGTAAGGGAACTTGATCGCCTGCAGCAATGGCTGAAGTCAATGAAGCATTTGCATCTGTGGGATTCTGTGGGTGTGTCTGAAATTTGGGACCCTCTACTGGCAAAAAGCAGTTTTCAATAGGGAAAATGATGATTCATCGGCAGATTTAGGAATATCCTATTTTCAGACAAAGCCATATTTGTTGCACCAAGTGGTAGATGATGTCCTTCCAGTTCTATATAGTAGCGCAATGTCGGCTGGTTATGCCTAGGCCTAGTTTGCTGTATTGGAATCTCTTTGCTTTGCTGGCCCAAGTAGTGTCCCGCATTCTTGACTACACGGTTGGACCAGTTGAACTGGTTGCACTGGATACACCGGTTACAGAGCTTACATTGGTTACCTCGCATACACCGGTTGCCACAACTCTCGGAACTCGGAACAGATGCACGAAACTTCAATGACGGTTCACTACGTTCTCTGTCCCATTTTGCCTGGCCATCCGGGACCATAATCTGAAGAAAATGGCTTCCACCACGTGTTTGGATAATTCAAACAGGAAGACTCCCAGATACTGCGAGTATGTTTTTGGGATCCACCGGTTGACATTGGCGTTGATTTTGCCAACAATGCGTTGGGTCATGAAACCTTCCAAGTGAGATCCTTTTGAGCTGCTTGACGAACGAGACGCGCTGCGGGGTCAGGTGTCTCCCAAGTTCTACCATCCAGACAGGCGCCTGGGGATTCCCATCTAGCACTATACCGACTTCTCCGCGTTTCTCAAACTCCGGATGTGTTGAAGTGCTTTTATGGGACGGACAGCGCCCGAAGGCTCTAGATGCACAAGTTGAGCATATCGTCCATTTGCCAGGTGCAAACTTCATGACCATGCGAAAAAGATGTTACGTCGAGCCCTGCCGCGCGCAAAGTCCACGAAATAGCTGGAGTACCGCTGGGCTGCCCAGAGGGATCCAGCGGGGCACAGCTGAAGGTGGTGATTCTTGTTGTGGCATGGGAGTCGTGTCACCAGATAAAATTTGGATAATTTTGGCCCATAGACCAAATGCCAAAGTTGATCATATTCCCAAATGATATCCTTGCCGGTCACCAGGCTTCTTGGCGATACAGCTGGACAGTGAGCCGCGATCCCCCAAAGTTGGAGAGGCAGAGTTGACGACAAAAAGCCAAGGGGAGACAATGACAAGGCCAGGATATCAAGTCATTGGGAATTCGGACAGATAAAATGGGCATGACTCAAAAGTATTGTCACCGTCCGGGTTGGATGCTTCAATATGAAGAACAAACAAATTCATGTTGCATGTGTGAACCTCACCTGTTCGTAGATCGTCATAGATGAAGTTTCAGGTTTCAATCTTTGGGATCACATGAACAGAACATCACTTGAAAAAACGGCTCGACTGGGCTTGCCGCCGTGGGCTCAAGCTTTGGGATCGCAGAAGCAAAAAAAACATCTTTGGCATGATGAATTTATGCTCACGATGAAAATATAACTGAGATATACTGAGTTATCATTATCATTCATTATCAATATCACGATAATTTTGTATATCATTATAACACTCTCTGATCAATCAGGTATGATATGTCATGGGGATATCATGGGTATATCATGGGATATCACGGATTGCCATGCAGATGTCTGCCACAATTGACACGTGACGAGGGAATTGCAAACCACCGGTTTCTTTATGAGCGAACTGCCCAAAACCAGTTTTGTTGCTGAATGGGAGATGCACTGTTGTGTTGTATTGATACTGGCAGTTCTGGCTGACGACAAAAAGGTTAAGTGTACAAGGCAGACATTCTCGCCCATTATCTTTAGCTTGGGCTGTGTGCTTTCCTGCCTAACCTTGAACAACTGCTTCAGGATTAGGCATTAGAACCATAGAATCATCCTCAGACGTAGGATTCAAGTGCCGGGGCTTCCGGCGCAGCTTGTAGGGTGATGGCAAATGACGAGATCTTCGCAACGGCGGAGGTACAGGACAGATCAAGCACACCCATCAAGCCCAAATGCAGGGCATCTTGATGCCCCGAAACACGGGGTAAACTGGATACCAGAAGTGCCTCAAGACTTCAACCGGTCCAAATGTCCGGCGTGTGTTGGCTCGGAGTTTGACTGCATTTGTGTGCTGTACATTTTTCACAAGGAGCTGATAGTGGATCGAATCCAATTGTGGAAAATGAGCCCCCCCCTCTCCCTCTCTCTCTTTTTTATTTCTCTGTGTAGTATGTATGTAGTATGCACAGAGCCAAATGTCATTTTAACTTTGGATTTCAAGAAGGGGATTCTGAAGGATCCGTACATTTGTCCGAACTGGTCTGGCTTCAAGAGGCACGTGTAACGTAAGTCTGTAGCAATCCCAAATACCATCTCCCTACACGCAGGAGGTGCAACCTCCTACAGCACAAGAGTTGAGGCGGAGACCATGGTGGCACATTGGAAAATCAAATGTCAAGGATTCTCAAAATCCCTGAGCAACACATCCAAACTCAATCTAAAGTCCAGCTCTCACTTCCATCTTTCATCAGCAATCCTTGTCTCCATTGATCCCCTAAGTGGGCAGATGATTCTGGATGTCACTTCTGCCAAGATGATCCAAGGCTCATGTTCAAAGCTTTTGCAGATGCGAAAGATCGTTGGAAGATCGATGGTGCCACCATGAAGGCCAGGCTTAGAGAAATCCGTCGGAAGTCAGGACGAGAAAATGTGTGGTGAAGATTGTGAAGGCGTTGGCATTTTGAACATCCTTGAAAGGTAGAGCCATCTGGGTATGGAGTAGAGGAATTTTAGGTTTTGGCAAAGCCCCCGTCACCTATGACCTTGTTGGAGTTCTTCCCTTGCAGTTTTGGAAAGCAATGATTGGTAACCGCCTGTCACCCTGATCTTGTCTTTCAGGAACTCAAGGTGGTACTCTCTAGATATATATATATATAATATAATAAATATACATAATATGTACATATATATATATATATATATACATATATATATATATGGGACTAATTGATTGAAGAAATTGATGACCTCGAACCGGTGAGGTCAATATCACCTATAATAACATCCTGGAAGAAACTTGTTCTATGCGCATTTGGAGACCAATACACGATTCTGAAAAACCCACAGCAATAGTTGTGATTCTCAGCAAAGTGTAATGGTTGCAAATCTATGGGACGGAAATTGTGCAGGGGTACTACCTGCACTCTGAGAGTGGATACTTGTACATTTGGCGCATCTCTCAGATTTCATTTATGCTGAACTTGTGACCATGAAGGCAACAATTCAGGCAAACATGTCCAGAATCAGCTTTGATTTTCTCAACTGGTCAGATGTTGGAATCCGAGCGCAGTTTTTTCTAAGACTTTTCCTTGCAATAGCTACTGCCAGTGCATGAATCAACATCCAAAAGAGGTTTGGATTGTTGTGGAACCTGCCTCGGTGGAACTTGTAGCTTCTTGGTCGTTTGAATTTCAAGTAGGACAGCACACAGAGCAGAGAGTGTGGGGCTACCACTCGTGGAAGCGGCAAGAAACATTCCCTCAATTGTGCTTGCGGCAGCCAGCGTTTCACTGCAGAAGAAATTTCATCAAGTTTCATAGCTCTTTGGTTCTCATCCAATTCTCAATCCTTTCTTGTGATTGTCGAGGCAAGTTTATCCCTTGCTTTGAGGCATCAGGCCACTGGAGTTCTGTATGAACATCTCCAATCCACAGGGCAGTGCCAGGTGAGCTCTGGTGGGATGTTGGGGGCACCATGGGTGGAGCTTTCCTAAAATTTGGGCTACTCCAAATCATCCAAGTCATGACCATGACGTTATTGAAACCCATGGTGACGACTGGGGATCTTCTCATGTTGAGAAACCCTCATTTTTGGAGAAATCATGATCTACCTGAATCCACACGCACTGTCACAACTCCCTCACTTTCAGGCAGTGTGGTCTTCTGCAGTGCCGCAGCTCAACGCCGAGATCTGGACGGTGCATAGCGAAAGAGAGCTTTGTCATGTTTAGGGTCATGGAAGCCACAGGCTTTTGAATGCCATTGCAATACAGAATGAAATTGGTTTGAGATGGCTTAAGTTGCGCATTTGAGTTCCGCACCTGCAAGACAATGCTGCAAACACACTTTCTGGTGCATATCTGAAGTTGAACATTTAGAAACCTCTCACATCTTTCCATCAGCGTGATGAAACGTCCCGAAGATCAACCCTGCAGGTCTTGCCGTTGCCACCAACCGACCCAGCCAGCATGCAGGCCTGGCAACTTGGGATAGGGAGAGAATGGTTTGATTGATATGATTCTTGTATAAGGATACCATGTATATAATATATACAGTATGTATATATATATATTATATCCATAGGCATGATATGTACGTACGTATACAATTGTATTTATTTATATATGTATACACAGCTAGACTGTATATGACTGTATATAGTGTAGATTCTGTACAGTGAATGACACTGAGATATTATATTTTATGTACAACGTCATATGCGTCATAAAGAAATGTTGCGTAGGAAGTGAAGTGCATGCCTTCGACTTTACCTCCCCACTGAACAGCTGTCAAGGCTAAGGGGGAACACCATGGCTCCTCGCGAAGAAATTGTACAAAGTCAATCAATGCTAGATGTACTGTACGATTCCCCATAGATTCTTAAGATTTCTTAAGTCTTTGTCTACAGCTTTGTACTTTACTTCATGCTTCATACCGTGGTTGGATGACTTTTCCCATTTCCGTGAAGTTTACTGTTGGGGAGCGACCCCCTGGTATCTTCCTGAGTGGAGGCGACCAGCGTCAGCAACGGCGAGTTGCCCAATATGGACGTTTTCATCAACTTGACAGTTGCTCACGAGGTGCAACTTGCGAGCTGAAAGAATTCCGGTTCGGCACAGTTGGGAAGGCCTTGTGACTGCAGTATCTACAAAGAGTTGAAAAGCATACTCTTTGGTCCTGCAAGCTTATCAAACACATGCTGTGTAGTTTCAGCGAGCATGAAGTGTGAAAGACTGCCTCATCTTCCCGACACCGAAAATCCATCCCTCTTCAGCTTGGGTCTTGGGCGGTTCATCCTTTCTTGGCCATCTTGCTGATGAGGCAAACAAGCAGATCCCGAAAGATCTATTACAGGCGCTGCTATTTCTTGACTTTGGTCATTTTGATACTTCGTATTTTGTATGGCACCACATTTTGGATTCATTTGGACCCAATCATTATATCTGAACTATTTATACAATTGTATGCAATTTTATGTGACCTGCATTTTGTTTTCGTGGAAATGTATACAGTAGATGATTCATCGATAATTCATGAGTTTGGTCTCATGACAGTTGATTGATGCTTAGCTGTTGATCTATCCATGACTAACCAGTTTGATGCGTTAGGAGCCACTGCAATTGGTCTAGCCAAAGTGAACGCCGCTCAGGATGCTGTGGAGGACTTTTCCATACGGTGGGAGTTGAGACCACAGGACAGGGAATGAGAGCAGGGGATGGTTTCTTCAGCAGTGGGGGTACCCCAATAGCTGGATGGTTTACAATGGACAATCCTATCAAAATGGATGATTTAGGAGGTATACCCATTTTAGGACATCTCCATATTTAATCAACCAACATTGACTTGAGATTTAGCCAAACAAGAATTGGGATTATTTAACCATCGAAATGGCGATTTAAACAATCAATAGTGGATATGAGTTTGTCCACTGATGTGCGATCCGAAATTCAAGGCGTCAAAGATCCAGTTGTTTTGGTCATGTTTGCTCTTGACTTGTATATTTAGTGATAATTCATATACAGAGATTTTCTATATCCCCATTCAATTCTTTTTGGGCCCCGATTTAAGAGCCAGATTTCCGTATCAGCACTGTTGTGAGGAAGCCAAGAAGATTGGGCGGCTACCTCCTGCAGGCTGCGAAACATAGCAGTGGCATATTTTGCTCTGGAAATCAACAAGAAATATCTTAAGGCTGTCCTGTTGATGAGCTTCGGTGCCAGACGCATTGAGACTCTTGTACACTACATTTTTAAAGCAACTAGCTGTTGCGTTTGAAGCCTTGGCTTTCTCATGTCCCGCCCTGTATTTTATCTTCTACTGTAACTTCAAAGGCAGCAACCGGAAATTTTGTTGGTTACCCCTATTGTATCCCCACCGATTGCCAGATTCATTCACCACGCATCAGAAACTGGAAATAGGGAAACAACGTCAGTTGCCGGCCAAGAGTCGAGCTGTGCGTGGCCCGTGTGGCCCGAGGTCAGTGCTTTGCGTTGCAAAACTTTCGAGGCTCCAAGGATCAACGATCTGTTGCGGAGGCGCCACCTTGTGCTGCGCAGATCATATGACAATGAATCGATTTGTATAAGAATGTATTTGAGGCATAAGATGTGTATGGTTCTGTACGGCATACATACAACTCACTGACTCACTCACTCAATCAATCAATCCATCTATCTGCCTGTCTGTCTATCTATCAACCAATCTATCTATCTATCTATCTATCTATCTACCTACCTATCTACCTATCTACCTATCTATCTACCTATCTACCTATCTATCTATCTATCTATCTATCCATCTATCTATCTATCTATCTATCTATCTATCTATCTATCTATCTATCTATCTATCTATCTATCTATCTATCTA